>CAIGRS010304629.1:0-18330 GCA_903798395.1 Fraxinus floribunda
CATTTCAAAAACTTGAAAATTTTATAATTCACTAATGGTATGAATTATTAAGTAAATATAGTATTTTATAATTTTAAATGTTAGGTAGGTATTATTTTAATTATTAAATGATTTTTTGATTGATTAAAAAAAAACCACGTCGTGCGATTTTTGGAACAATGGTTACTAACAAAATACTATTTTATTTGTATTTTATATGTGGTTAAACAAAAGTTTATTATTTTATATATTTTTGTCAAAGTTTTATGAACAAAGTATGCAATTTTATTGTTTTCTTCATATGTAACCGGCCATTGACATGTTTAGCGCCAAAAATCATTGCTCTACCATCATTATACCACTACATAATATCATGATGCTTGTGATTCTATTTTTCATATTCTTCTTCAATATTATTAATTACTGCTGAATCATATGTTAAACAATTAATCAAAGTGTTAATGCAAGTGAATAATCACGTTTATCGAAATTGAAGCCATCACATCACGTGGATAGCCATAAATCTCTATATTTATTAATAATAAGTAATGTCATTTGTACATGGCATTACTTTCAGAAGGTGAGCCCCACAATTTATTTATTTTTTATAAAAAAATATAGGACGAACCCACCTTTTGTGAGGGCCTGTAAGGTCCCTGTGAGACGCAGGGCATTACTCATTAATAATTGCCCCCATTCACTCCACTTGTTGTCCTTGCTGTAAAAAGTGGTAGTCATTCACCGTGTACAATTCATAAGAATTATGTTACATGCGATGAATTAAGCTAGATGTACATGCTCTAGATGGAAGGAATCTGAATAGTGATGTGATGAATGTGTTTAAAATCAACAGTATGAATTACCGTCACGTGTAAAAATGTCAAACTTGTTTTTCAACTATGATATATAACCATGTAGCATGATCGACATGCAAAACACAGCATATGTTCTGTATTGTCACATTCAAACTTCAAAGGGACGATATGCTACGAATCGTGCTATAGCAAGTGTCATGGCCTAAGGTTTTTTTTGTTTTTTTTTTCTTTTCAAGTTTCTTTTACTTCATAAATTTGCTCTATTATCTTCGCTTTCTTAATAAAATTGACCTAAACGAGATTTGATTTCTTATGCATTTGTGGAATGATGATATTAATCAACAGTCTTTCGCATTGGGATGACTTCCATATTCTCTAAACATCAATCGTGATCTCCTTTCAAGGCATGTCTTCATGCATAGTTCTTTAACGAACAATTGCACATTCCCATCTGAAAATCAATCTCAGCGTACAACATCTTAGCAACATCATTCAATTATATATAATTACTCTATTAATTTATCTCAGCTAGAAGTCTAGAACATATATTTGACTAAAAAAAATTAAATTTTAGTAGATTTTGATAAAAGTTGATAAAATTATTTATTCATATTATATATTAACGACCTTAAATATTTAGGAAATTAATTTACTCGATATTTTGAGCGTGTTCAGTAGAAATTAAAATCGAATTAAAATTGAAAACTATTCGTTATGGTTGACTTTTATTAGGCGGGTGAGACCCAATAACGGCTATATTTTTCAATTTTAGTTGAATTTTAATCAGTCCCAGGTTTTTTCACTTGTAATTTAACTTTTATCCCAATTTTTATGTAAAAATAACAAAATGAGAGTTTTCCTACGCTTAAAAATGAATAAATGTTACTTTTATACTGATCAAACCACTCAATTGGACAAGAAAAAGTAAACAAGTGAGAAATCAAACTTGTAACAAACAGTAAGGTAACACTGTTTAATCATTTCTGCTCCATGTTCTGAATTTCCAATTTCATGTCTTTCTAGATGGGAGGAAAAGCAGGAAGAGAGAGAAGAGTGTGAAGAAGCTGCTGAAAGGATCTTATTCTTTGCCCTTTTCTTTTGACTTCCAGTTTTCTCGTACTTCAATTTCCAATTCTTGATTTACTCTGCAATAGATCCAGATGTGAGATGTCCTATATTTCTGCTGGAAAATTTTGATCCTATTTATTCAGACATTGGTTGTCTTTTTAAGATTTCTTGTCGCATGTTCTAATTTGGTGTTTTTTGTCTGAAATTTAAGATTTTATAATCAGTTTGCCTTGGAATGAATCATATTTTGGCTTGTTTTGCAGAGAACAATCCACTTGATCTTCTCTCTCTGTCATCAATTTTGATCGATTCTAGTAGTATTTTTCTTTCTTAATTTTTGCAATTCATCCCAGATTTTTAATCCTCGATCTTGATTATTTAAATTCTTGGAATCTCTGCCCTATCGGTTGCACTTCCAGCTCATTCATCTGGGAATGTTCTTTGTACCCGTTAGGGAGAAATAAATTTGTTCAATTCTTTAATAATCTGATTGTTTTGATATAAAGTAATTCATTCCCATATTTGGGTTTGATTAGTTTTTGAATTTCTTATGGGTTGCGTAAGTTCGAAGAAAAAATTATGCCGGAATTGCAAGGCGACGGTGCGGCGGAGCTATTCAATGCACGTCCACGGCCAGCCGTTGAAATCAAGCGATAGCCACCATATGGTGACTCTCTCTTCCTCCACATTGGGTTCCTTGATGCTTGATTCATCAAATCAGAATCATTTTATAGAAGATGTGATTCCAATTGAAACTGGGGGATTCAATAAAGAGAAAGTGATTAAAGATGAGTTCAAAATGGAGATCATCGAGGCAAAAACTTGGTCGAAAATGATTGATGAGAAAATCCCGAAAGTGTTTACTAAAACACCTACAAGAACTCCTCCGGGTGAGCCTGAGATTATCAATGTTTGGGAATTGATGGAGGGTCTCGAGGACACTGGCCCTCTAAGGCCTCATCATCTTCGTAGTATATCTTTCCAAGGTTTGCATAATCCACATTTATCACATCTTGATGAGCAAACAACGCCAAGATTGAAAGAAAATGGTGAAGTGTCGTCCATTACATTGTGGCCAGATATGACTGAAAATGATTCGAATTCGAATATGAATTCAAATGGTACATCTGTCCATGTTCCTTGTAATCCAATTATGTCTCATCTTGATGATCAAACAATGCCAAGAGTGAAAGAAGATGATGAAGTATCTTCCATTCCATCATGGCCCGTTATGTCCAACAATGACTTGAATTCAAATTCAAATGATGCAACTATAGTTTCAGAATTTGATCCTGAAGTGATTTCCACTTTCCGAAAAGCACTCGAGGATCTTCCTCCGGCCAACCCAATTCATCTCTCATTGGACAGTGACAAGGAGGCAGCATTGGCTGGAAAGGATCAGTCTTTGGAGGTAAATTGTGAGCAAAAAGCAAATTGCACTTTCAGGGGAAATGAGGTTATTGCAGAACGTGGTACAGACAAGGTGATTGTGTATTATACAAGCCTAAGAGGTGTGAGAAAGACATACGAGGATAGCTGCCATGTGCGAGCGATTCTTAAAGGACTTGGTGTTAAGGTTGATGAGAGGGATGTATCAATGCATTCAGGATTCAAGGAGGAGCTGAAAGAGTTATTGGGGGACAAGTTCAGCGGTGGCTTGCCGAGAATTTTTGTTGGACGGAAATATATTGGCGGGGCAGAGGAAATCCGACTAATGAACGATGAGGGACGGCTCCAAAAGGTGTTGGAAAGCTGTGAACTGGTGGAGGACGGCGGTAGAGGTGGAAGAATTGAAGTTTGTGAAGCATGTGGGGATATTAGATTTGTGCCTTGTGAAACATGTTCCGGGAGCTGTAAAATTTACCACGAGGATGATTTTGAGAAAGAATATGATGAAAATGAGCAAGAATATGGCTTTCATCGATGCCCTGATTGCAATGAAAATGGACTCGTACGATGTCCGATTTGTTGTGATTAAATTCATATTGCTTGAGCAAGTTTTTTCATTTTCGCATTTTCGGTTCCTCTTGTGAGTTGCTTGTTGTACATAAGTGGCTTGTGAATCATATTACTAATGATAAAGAAGTTAAAAGCTCGTCTTATCTAGTACTGTTTGCCTAATAAGTCCGTAGAGTTTTGATGGTTTGGGGACAGTCACCAATTTTGTCTCTTAGATATGTTGGTTGCTTGTATATTCTTTTCTTCTTAGGGAGAATTTGTATACTTTATAACTGTTGGTGGAGTGTAATGATTTTCCTAAATTGTTTACAATTTTGTATAAATCTGAAATTGATTTATATTGAAAGAATTATTTAGATAAAAATAGTATTTTCTCTAAATATGAAAACAGATAATTCATGAGCATGTTAATGATTCATAAGTTTGAAATTTAGCATTTGGGGCTACCTTGTGGTCAATCATTTTAAAAGGGCCCTTTCAAGATTTGAAATTTTCATCGAAAAGTCTTTGTTTGTTACATAAAAGCACGAAACGTTAAATGTATTTTTATTTAAAAAGTTCTAGACCAACTTGATCGGGTCAAGTTGGCAAAAATTTATTTTATGTTTTTTTTTTTTTTTTTCTTATGGCAAAAGTCTGGACCACAAACATATTGTGTTTGAACTTTGAAGATATGATTTAAAGTAATAAAATTGTTCCTTTTTTAGCAATTTATTTAACATTTAATATAATATCAAATCAACTGAAGTTTTGCGTTTAAGCTACTACCATATGATAAGTGTATTTTGCACACTTATATTGGCCATTAAATTGGAATATTTGTTGGTGATTTGGATGAGTTATAGCTTAATTATGTGTTAAATATGTTTGTTAGGTTGAACTCAATGCAAATTGATGGAATTAGAAGAAATGAATGAAAAAGGGGTAAAAATAATTATTGAAGATCACTTATGATTAATTGGATGTAACTAGAGGTCAAAGGAGTGAAATATAGATCAATTTATAGCTAAAGAAATTATGCTTCAAATTTTTAGCCTCAACCTAAGACCCATTTTTTGGATAGCAAAATTTCAAATTGGAAAACTTGTACATCTAGAAGAATTGTAGCTCTTCGAGTTATTTTTGCAACGTACTTTAAATCACCTCAATCGAATTTCGAGAGAGAAAGTTATAACCAAAATATTGAAATCTGTTTAGGGACGAACTGACTCAAACCAATGCACAAGTGAGCAATTCATGGTGCGCACAGGGTACCCTATTTTCACCAACCTGAGAGCCATTTGGCTCAACGACGTGCCTGCAAGGTTATTTCAACAAATGAATCAGCAGTTTCCTTTTGCGATTCAAATTCTTTTCGAACATAAATTGGACGGGATTTCGACCTATTTTCTTGCTTTTATAAATACAAAACAAGGGCTACATATTCAAGAACTCTCTCTTGTTTCTTCATACACAATAATATCACCAAATTCCTCAAAAACAATGGGTCAATTGCAATCTTTTGATAGAGGAGATCAAACAATAATAAGGAATTGAAGCCAATCACATCAAGATTTTGAAGAATTCAATATTAGAATTGAAGATCAACATCTTTTGCATTCTATCATGATCCGGGTTATATTTTACTATTATTCTTCCTGTAATTTACTTAAAAACGTGCTAGATTAGATCCTGTATTTTTAGCAATTTATGTAAGATTCTAAAGAAATCAAATTCCTACCGTTGGATCCTGAAATTAAAAGAACCTTCAAACAACAAAGAAAAAAACAGAAAGAAGTATGAAGCATGACAGAAAATCAAAATCAAGTTCAGTTACTTTTGAATGTGCATATTTCCTCATACTTTAAAAGAAAGTGCACGAGAATGGCTAATCTCTCTACTTTCTGAGAACATTGTTTCATGGAATGACATGGTGCAAAAATTCACATTAAAATTCTTCCCACCTTTTCGAGTCCATCAAATTAGAAATGAAGTCCGTACATTCAAGCAAAAGGACCTTGAAAGCTATCCAAAAGTATGAGAAAGATTCAAGAATTACTTCAAAAAGTGCCCTACTGGCCATTCCTAAAAAATAGCAAAGTTCTACATCTTTCATGTGGGACTCCATCTTGAATACCGTGACATAATTGATGCTTCAGCAGGATGATCAATCTAGGATGTACCTTTTGACAATGCCCTAGGTCTTTTTGAAAGAATTGAAGAAAAGCAATCTATATGGCCAACTAAAATGGAAATTTCAAGAAAAATAGTAAGTATTCACAACATTGATTCTGTTGTATCATTGATAGCCCAGTTGGAAGTATTAAAAAGGAAATTGGACAAACTGACCAAGAATGTGAGCACGGTGCACCAACCAACACCAATCTACGAAGGTTGTGGGGGTAGATCATATAACTGCAAGCTATCCTTTAGCCTCCATCCTTGTTTATTAGCTTGAGGAGGTTAGTTATGCAAAGAACTTTCAAAGGCAGCAAACTAATCCTTACTCCAACACCTATAATCTAGGTTGGAACTGCTTCTTATGGGCTAATAATCAAGGACATGGATATCAAATTCAGGTCAAACTACAAGAATTTCAATAGCAATAGGAGAAGAGGTCATCTTTGGAGGATCTACTTACTAAGCACGTCACTAAGACTGAGATTGCAATCCAAATCTTGCAAGCCTCTATCTGGAATTTGGAGAATAGGGTGTGGTAGTTAGCAGCTGCATTGGCTAATAGAAGTTATGGTACCTTACCAGCGACACAGAAAAGAACCTACGGGAACAGGTATCAACAGTTGAAGATGTAAATCATGCAATTATAGAGTCAACATCAATCAAGTCTGCTACCCTTGTTCGAGCTTATGTTTCGCTTATTCCATTTCCTTAAAGGCTTTGAAGATAGCCTAAAGATGAACAGACTCGGGAACTAGAAGTGGAGTCCAGCTGCCAAAAATTGCTATAAAAAAGAAAGGGACAAATGAGAATCAAGTACCCACTAATACACGTTAAGGCAACCGTCCCTATACTTTTATTGTCATTCCCTCAAAAGTTGTAGAACAACAAAAGTTGGACAAACAATTCAAAAAATTCTTGGATGCCCATAGAAAACTTCACATCAACGTCCTTTTATTGACGCCATTCTACAAATTCCCAATTATTCTAAGTTTTTTAAAAAGGCGTTGACCAAGAAGAGAAAGCTGCCAATATAGGACATACAATATAAACTCTCTCCTAAACTAAAAGATCCAAGGAATCTCATTGTATCTTGCTCTAGAGGAAATTTACATGATTTAAATGCTTTAATTGATTTTGAAGTAACTACTAATCTGATGCAACTGTCTATCTACACGAAATTAGGATTGGATGATCTAAAAAGAACATCAATAATCTTATAGTTGGCTGACAAGACACTCAAGCATCCTTATGAGTGGTTGAGGATATGATCATCAAAGTTGGAGATAACTACTTTCCAGATGATTTCATCATCATTGATATAGATGCTCAACACATGCCATTAAATTTGGGAAGACCATTCTTAGCAATTGCACTAGCATTAATAGATTAATAAAAAGTGAATTAATCTTGAGGGTGGAATAAAAACAACAAAGTTTCACAATGAATGCTCCATTCAAGCAACCACATGACATTGAAGAGTGCAAAATGATATATCATTGAGGAAGCAACAAGAATAAGAAAGAATAAGATGGAATCGTTGGGCAATAATGAAAATCTTATAATCTAGAAGCTTAAAGATGACTTGAGGAATAACTGACAGCGTAACCAATGTAAGGTCGAAAACTCTCTTTTCCAGCCACCATAAATTTCCAACCAACAAAGTCAAGTTAAATACTATAAACATGGGCTTATTAAGAGACAACCCGATTTTCTTCCATTTTATTTATTTTGCATTTTAGAATAAAGGATTAGTTTATTACTTTTAGTAATATAGGTTATCTTCATCCCCATATTTTTCTTTATGTTGTGCTTGAGCTTATTATAAAGTATTTCACGTTATGATTGATTTTCTAATTATTTTAAAGGAACAATACACTTGAACATACTGGACAAAGGAAAAGATATAGCAAGTGAGTTAGTACTTTCATGCTAGTTCATTCACCACCTACAGATTTATACCAATGAAGTACTTAGTTCCCATTTTTTCCTTAATTTTTATATATCGTTATAAGTTTGGGGTTGGATAAATATCAAATTTTTATCTGTTTTTACTATTTTGTATTCTGGTTTGCGTGCAAAAAAATCCAAAAATTTTAAAAAATATATTTTCAGCTATATATATATTTTTTTTGTTTGCTTGTGTGTCTTAGATAAATTTGTCTACTATGATGCATATATTTGAAACAATGTGTTATACTATAAATTAAAAAAAAATATTACGTGTGTTGATTTATGCTTGTTCATGTGAGACTTGTTATTTTTTTAGTACAAGATTGATATTTTGCATCGTGAAAGAATAACTTGATTCAAAATTTGAATAAGTTGAAAAAAAATTTAAATTAGCAGATTTTAGATGCTAAATCCAAATAACCATTAAATTATACATCTTTAAACCAATTGTGGAATAATTTGGGATGACTGAGTTCTTATAAGGACACATTGAGATGAATATGGATTCCATGTATACTAAATTTTGTATAGATTGTCTAAGGTTACTAAGATAAAAATTAGGTGAAAATCTTAAATTAGACGTTGATTTTTGAGAATAAGTATTTAATAAAAAGCATTGCACTAATCATTATCTGAAAGAAAAAATATTGTCTTATTGTGAAACTTATATCCGTAGTCTTTATGACTCGGGTGGTTTAAGCATGCATGGGTATCTAAAACTTGGTACCTGATGCAACCAAAATTCGTACCTGGGCAAACTCGAACTGGATGGAAGAACTCCGCGTGATCCGGTCTTCAATACCTGAAACAAAGTCGTCGAAGTGTGTCCTCGTTGCCCGTCAGACGCTTAAGTTAAACAAATGCTCAAGAAAAACTTATGATGAATACTAAGAAAAATGTACCTGAATAATGAGGCTGTGTTGCGTATTTATAGAGGTTGGTGGTGGAGTTCCAGGAGGATTGAACTTTCCTTATTAAAGGGGTTTGTAATGTATTTGGATTGCACAATCCAAGATAATGTGAGATTCTTGGGAATCTAGGGGTTTTTGTGTTTGAATTGAACTAGTATTCCATGGGCATGTGTGATGGAAGGAGAACACGCGAGGAAGGGGATAAGGAAAGACCAAGAAGGGGCTCGACCTAAATAAACCCGACCTTGATAATAGCCCAAAATTATTGGGCTTAGGTCGGGCCATTGAGGTCTATACCTTGAGGCCCGACCTTGGGTTAACCCGATTTCAGTGTTGGGCCAACAAGCTTAGTAAAAGTGGGTCGAGTTCGGGGTTTCATATGACTACAGGCCCCCATGCATCTAGGCCACAGTCGAAAGTGCTCGAGCTGTTCGTCGAGATGTATCGAGGTGTAATTGGGCCGGGTTGAATTTGATGGGCTGTCGTACGTGACAGCTGTGGTGCCACATGGCGATCAGGTGTTGGCTCAGAGCAGGTGAACTTGGATGGTGGACACTTGTCTCGAACCAAAGGCCAGGATTGGAGCGACCTTTGACCTTCCATTGACTCCTATAATACCCTATTTTTCACCGTTCATTTTCACATTTTCACTCTCAACTCTCAGTGAAAGCAGATCGAGTTTGGGTTTTAGAGGGGTCTTATGAGCAACGTCCTTTAAAGGTAAGTGTTCAACCTCTTAAGTTAGCTTAATTATAATGTCGAGTAGTAGCAGTGAGGGTTCGAACGATAGTAGTCAGTCGTCTAGGAGCTCGATTAGTAGAACCCCTGACCAAGAGGGTACGTCAATTATTCATATGGCCATGCCCATCGACTCGTAGCCACAGGTTGAGGCGATATTGACGTACCCTAGAATAGCGACCAAGTATAAGGAACATGTAGTTGTGAAGGTGGCAAGAGAGTTCGGGGTTATGCCCGTGTGTGATGTTAGGACACCTGAACCTCATGAGGCGATTTTAGACGCTCGAGAATAAGAGATGGCCTTCTTTAGGGACGCCTTTAAGGTGGGGCTCAAGTGGCCCCTTCACCCTTTCTTTATTAATTTCCTGACGTCCTTCTTTATATGCTCGGGTCAGTTAGCTCCGAATGGTTGGAGGCTTCTTGTCTATTTTTTATTTTATGTAAATGTCTCAAGGTTGAGCCTAGGGTCGACCTACGAAGAATGTTTTTTGACCTAAAGTACTCGTCGGGTTTCAATAGTTTTGTCTACCTATCCACGAAAGGGGCTTTTAGGACACCAGAATCCCCGAGCTCTATTCGAGGCTGGAAAGAGCGATACTTTTTTGCTAGGCCTCAAAACCCCAACCACCCTTTTAGTCCAATGTGGGAAATACCTGATAAGGATAGGTTTAATGGGGCTCAGGCCTATTTCAAGGTGTTGGAAAGGGATAGGCTGAGGTTAGTGAATCACAACCCTATTGCACCAGCCTCGTTAAAAGGGAAAAATGAGCACAAGAAGCGAAATCGAACAGGATGCCCAGTGGGGCTGGGTAATCATCGAAGAATTTGACGCTCCTACCCCAGCCATCTCCTCGGCCACATTCTTCTACCCCTTGAACTGTACCCAAGATTGTTGACCTTGATGATGAGATACCTCTACCGAGCTCGACCCTGGAGGAACACACCCAATCCACTAATCTCGAGTTTGGTGAATAAGTACAAGGACGAGGTCGAGCTTAGTAAAGGAGTCAGGGGACTCGAACTCATAACTTTGAAGGTCAGGGATATTTCTTGAATTGACGCTCCACTTTGGTTATTTTTCTCGATGTTAACACTTTCTTTTTCTTTTTTCATCTGTAGGCCTTAAGTATAGCTCGAGGATTATCCCTGAAGAGCCCTGGGGTCTCAAGCAGGGTGGTTGAGCTCAAGGCACTAAATGAAGAGAAGGAAAAGAGGATCCGCGAG
Organism: Fraxinus floribunda; assembly: GCA_903798395.1. Lineage (NCBI taxonomy): Eukaryota > Viridiplantae > Streptophyta > Magnoliopsida > Lamiales > Oleaceae > Fraxinus > Fraxinus floribunda. The sequence continues at coordinate 10,805 of CAIGRS010304629.1, forward strand.
CTTGAGGTCAAGCGCAATCTTGTACGAAAGATGAGGTCGAGAAGGCCAAACTCGAGCTCGTTCAGACAAAAAAGAAATATGAGAAGGACTCGGTCGCAACCCGAGCTCAGGCTGCTAATGATTTCAAGAATTCCGACAAGTTCGGGATAGCCTTAGGGTAATATGGCTTGGGGTCGTACCATTTTGCTTTAAAACTTGCTCTATCCTTTTTTAGATCCAAACTCCTTGAAGACTCGAGGCCAATGATCGATGACTTGAAGAAGGTGAACGACCTTGCCAATGAGCTCGAGTTATTAGAATTGAAGGCTGATGATGATGCAAATGATGAGGTCAAGACATCCCATGATGAAGATCCTCCTTCCCCCACCGACCTAGATTACGCCCTTCCATAATCCTATTTTTGATGAATTGTAATCGATCTTATTTTTGAAGAATTGTAATAAACTTTATTGCCCGAACTGGGCTTCTATGAAATCGATGTTTTTTTTTGTACATGTTTTTACCTCGTGCACATGTATGTATGCAGCTCGCGTGTTGTTCTATTTTTATGAGCTCGAGCGTGTTATTGGGCTACTTTTTTGGCCAAGTAGCTCGGGTCATGTTGCGGTAATGAGCTAGAGGCATGTTACTTGGCTGTTTTTTGGCCAAGTAGCTTGACTCATGTGTTCTTATGAGGTCGAGCATGTTACTTGGCTACTTTTTGGCCGAGTAGCTCGAGTCATGTTACGGTAATGAGCTCGAGGTGTGTTACTTGGCTGATTTTTGGCCAAGTAGCTCAAGTCATGATGCGGTAATGAGCTCGAGGCATGTTACTTGGCTGATTTTTGGCCAAGTAGCTCGAGTCATGTTGCGTTAATGAGCTCGATGCTGTTACTTGGCTGATTTTTGGCTGAGTAGCTCGAGTCATGTGTTTTTATGAGCTCGAGCGTATTACTTGGCTACTTTTTTGGTCGAGTGGCTCGAGTTATGTTGCGGTAATGAGCTCGAGGCGTGTTACTTGGCTGATTTTTGGCCAAATAGCTCGAGTCATGTGTTCTTATGAACTCGAGTGTGTTACTTGGCTACTTTTTTGGTCGAGTAGCTCGATTCATGTTGCGATAATGAGCTAAAGGCATATTACTTGGGCTAATTTTTGGCCAAGTAGCTCAAGTCATGTTGCGGTAATGAGCTCGAGGCGTGTTACTTGGTTGACTTTTAGCCAAGTAGCTTGAGTCATGTTGCGATAATGAGCTCGAGGCGTGTTACTTGGCTGACTTTTGGCCAAGTAGCTCGAGTCATGTTTGGAAATTACTTCGAGTTGTGTAAAGTGGACTTTTGACCAAGTAGCTTGAGTGATACGCATTAGTAGGCTCGATCTCGACCACTGTATATTGGCATTACGAATAATTTTTGAATTGTTAAAGGTCAGGGTCGAGTCCAGCTTTATGCCATTCTTGATGTTCTTGGGACAACTTGTTGTCATAATGTGCTTGAGTGTATTGAAATAACGAACATTACACGACATATAGGCCACATCTAGAAATCAGAATCATTTGGGCACGCAGGCCTGAAAATAAATAAAAGAAAAAGAACTAACTGTAAAATAAAAACTTAAATAACTTGGGCCCCCCGGATAACTACTTGTAGTAAATTTTTAAGTTGTCAGCATTCCAAAGCCTTGGAAGTGGTTTTCCCAAGGTGTCCCTCAAATTGTATGCTCCTTCTCTTACTTTTCTATAACCTCATAAGGTCCTTCCCATGTAGGTCCTAACTTCCCCGGGGGTGATCAGCAGCAGCAACACTCCAGAGTACTAGATCTCCAACTCTAAATCTCCTTGTTTTGACCTTGGTGTTGAAGTGCTTGGCTATTCTATTTTGATAACTTGCGGCCCTTATAGATGCTTGCTACCTCACTTCCTCAAGTAGGTCAAGATGCTCGGTTGTCTGTCCTTCGATGTAGGGCTCAATCATCCTTTGTGTTGAAAGTTCGACCTAAACCGGTACCATGGATTCCACACCAAAAGATAACATGATGGGAGTTTCACCGGTTGGGGTCTTGTGAGAAGTCATGTATGTCGACGGATGGTGGGTAGTTCTTCTAGCCAACTACCCTTGGCATCCCCAATTGTTGTTCGGAGATCTTCTAGTATGATTCGGTTGGTCACCTCGACGAGGCAATTGCTCTGAGAATGTGAGATTGATGTTGGGCGGTGGCTAATCCCGAGGTTATTGCAAAACTTTTGAACTGTGCATTATCAAATTGTCTCCCATTATCTATTATCAATACCTTAGGTACCCCGAACCAACAAATAATGGACTTCCATATGAATGATCCGATTTTCGGCTCAAAGATGGTTGCCAACGGCTCCGCTTCTACTCATTTGGTAAAGTATTCCACTGCTACAACAACGAATTTTAGCTGACCCCTAGCCAATGGAAAGGCCCCGAGGATGTCGACTCCCCATTGCTCAAAAGGCTTAGTATATAGGATGGGTGTTGGCTCCTCGACATGAGTATGTATGATACTGCCAAACCTTTGGCACTTGTCAAACCTCCGACATAGTTCAATGCATCTTTCTTCATGTTAGATCAGTAGTACCCGTACCTTATGCGCTTGTAGGCAAGCGAACGAGCCCCTTGATGATTTCCACATATGCCTTCATGAACCTTTGTTAAGGCTTGGATAAAATCGAAAGGATTGAGACACCTTAAGTAGGGTAATGTAAGACTTCTGTGAAATAAAATTCCTCCGATAATATTATACGTCGCTACTCTAGCCTTAATGCTTCTTGCCTCCCGAAGGTCGGATGGTAGGTTTCCACTGTTTAAATACTCCATTATCAGGTCCATCTAAGAGGGCTCATGATCGATGTCCATGATACTCGGCTTTGGATCGATGCTGGGTTCTGTTACTATCTTCAAGCATACCATTCTATCAAGTTCGTCCATTCCCATAAATGAGCCTAGATAGTGCATCGACCTTCGAATTATTAGCTCTTGCAATTTTCATAATCTCACAGCTCTTAGACTTCCTCCGTAGGTTGTGTGCTTTCAAATAGTATAAGCTCATCTTTTCTCTCGAAGTTACCCTCGGTCTGGCCCACCACAAGTTGGGAATCACTGAACACATTGACGTTCTCGATTTCGAGGTTGTTTGCTAGCTCTAATGCTAGAATGACGGCCTCATACTCTGCTTCATTGTTGGTGGCTTCGAATTCAAACAAAAATACACATTGGATTTTGGTTGTTCTTGTCGAGTTAGTAATGATAAGTCCGACACCCGACCCTGAACTATTCGATGCTCCATCTACATATATCTCTCGAATTTTTGAGGTCTTGCTCGAGTCACTACCCTGTGGCCCTCGAGTTATCGGGGTAAGTTTTTCAATGAAGTCAGTTAATGCTTGTGCCATGATCGCGGGGCATGGTTTGAATTCTATGTCGAACTTACTTAGCTCAATTGCCCATTTAAGTAGTCTTCTAAAGACATCTGGTTTCTGAAGTATATATCTCAGTAGTTGATCAATGAGTACAACAATCAGCTAGCGAAGTTTTCGGGCGGCCATAACCAAGGTAAGAGCCAGTTGTTCAGCCAAGGTGTACCAAGTTTCTACATCAATGAGTACTTTCTTATGTAGTATATGGGTAGCTGGACCTTACCAACTTCTTTAACTATAACCGCACTGACGTCGCTTTCAGAGATAGCCAAATATAATAACAGCGTATAACCAGGCTCTGGTTTAGTGAGGACCGGCGGGGTTGCTAAGGCTTTCTTTAGCTCTTGAAAAGCAATATTGCACTCTTCATTCCAATTAAAACTCTGGTTTTCTCTTAAGATTTTGAAAAATGGGAAGCATATGTCTGCTACTCGAGATACGAACCTATTCAGTGCCGCAACTCGACCTGTTAGTTTTTCTATATCCTTCTTACACTTTGGTGGTTCCATTGCAACCAAGGCTTCTATCTTGTCAAGTCTGGCCTCTATACCCCTATGGGTGATCATGAATCCTAAGAACTTGCCGGATGCTACTCCAAACGCACACTTAGCAAGATTTAACTTCATCTTGTACCCTCGTAGTGTAGTAAAGACCTCTTCAAGGTCAGTGACATGACAGCCCATCTGCTTACTTTTAACAACCATGTCATCAACATAGGCCTCAATGTTCTTCCCTATCATGTTGGCAAAGACCTTATTGACGGTCTTTGATATGTAGCTCCTGCATTTTTTAACCCGAATGGCTTGACCATGTAATAATAAATGGCTGAGTCTGCCATAAATAAGGTCTTCTCTTAATCCTCCTCTGACATTAGAATTTGATGGTACCCATAAAAAAGCATCCAAAAAGCTATGTAATTTGTGATATGAGGTGTTGTCCACAAGATTATCAATTCGAGGTAGGGGGTAACTGTCCTCAGGGCATGCTTTGTTTAGATCTGTGAAGTCGATGTAGACCCCCTACTTTTCGTTAGCCTCCTTGACTATAACCACATTGGCGAGCCAATTAGGGTATTGGACCTCGCGTATGAAGTTAGCCCGGATGAGTTTTACAATTTCTTCTCGTATGACCTCCCTTCGTTCTAGCACAAACTTCTCCTTCTCTGCTTTACTGGTCTTGCACCAGAGTTTACATTAAGCTTGTGTACTACAATTGTGGGGTCCATTCCAGGCATGTCCTCCACGCTCCAGGCAAATAAATCAATGTTGCGAGTCAAACAACTGATGAGCTCGTCCTTGGTTGTATCGTCAAGACCTCGACCAATAGTAACTTTTCTGCCAGTTTCGAGCTCGACCTCATCCATTTCTTCAACTAGTGTGAGCCTTTCCTGGTGGTCAGCTCGAGCTCCACCTCTGATAACTGCATGACGTCCGTCTTGATCTCCCGAATGTTGGTCACATAACACTGTCTGGCCACATCTTGGCTTCCTCGAACAACTCCGACCCCTTTGCTTGTAGGGAATTTTACTGCTAAATGGAATGTTGAGATAATTGCGTTGATCCCATTCAATAATGGTCTTCCAAGTATGGCATTGTAAGCCATGGGAGTACGGACAACCTGGAATGTCGTGATCTGTGTTACCTACTTCCCCTCTGATCCCAAGATAAGAGGTAAACTAACAACACCCTCTGGAATGACAATACCGCCTCCAAAACCCTGAAGGAAGGTTTTGACTAGTTTGAGTTGTTGTACTGAAATACCCATCTTCCCGAAGGCCTCATGAAATAACACGTTTGTCACGCTATCGTTGTCTACCAAGATCTTTTTCACATCAAAGTTAGCGATGATTGCTGATATAACAAGTGCATCTTCATGTGAAAAAGATAAGCCTTCCAAGTCCTTCGCTCTGAAAGTTATGTCTTCTATATCGCTTATATCCATATTCGAGATCAGGAGATATTGTCGTGCATACTGCTTACGCCCATTGCTAGAGTCATCCCCTTAGGCCGTTCCTCCGACAATGAGGTTGATGGTACCCACGGTCGGTTGCTGATCCCTTCTATCACCAGAAGGCTTTTCCTTATTCTGACCGGTATGGGGACGCTTGTCTCGACTTACATACGCACCTAGAAAGCCCCTCCTGATAAGAGACTTGATCTCCTGCTTCAGGGTAAAGCACCCTTCCGTCGTGTGGCCATGATCTCTATGAAAGTCACAATATTTACTCTTATCGCGAGTTTTAGGAGGGGATTGTAGCTTGGGAGGCCACTTCAACTCCTTGAGGTCCTTGATCTCCATCAGAATGTTCGATCTAATGGTGTTTAATCGGACGATGGTTGTTGGCGAGGCTTCTTGTCTTGACTGGCTTCGAGCAAGATCCGAACGTTGGGTGGACTCATGGGGCCTCTTCAAATCAGGCTTCTTTACTGGTGGGGCATCTCTCCTTAGAAACATCGTTTCCTCCATGTTAATGTACTTTTTGGCCCTTGTTAGCAGGTCGATTATTGACTTGGAAGGAGTTTTTGATAGGGACATCTTAAACACCTTACACATCACTGCATATGTGAGAGCGAAGACTGCGACTATGATATGTAAGTGTAGGATCAGAAGTCTTTCCTTATTGAACCTTATCATGAAATTATGAAAAGTCTCGTTGGGTCCTTGGCGCATCTGCATGAGTGATGCGGCTGTCTTCCTAATGCGCTGACTACTTGCAAAAAAAGTAGAGAACTTGTCAGCCAAGTCCGAAAAAAAAGACATGGAGTTGGGCTCTAATGTGGAAAACCAATCCCTGGCGACATTAGTCAGTATCTGAGGGAAAGCTTTGCACATTATAGCGTCAGGTGCAACTTGTAAGTTCATGATATTAGTGTATATGTTGAGGTGATTGATGGAATCAATCGTCCCGTCATACTCCTTTACCCGAGGGTGAATTGTTCCGGTAGGGGATATGACAAAACTTCGGAAGTGAAAGGTGTGTTTGGGGTGAATCATGTTGCTGCATGGGACTTCTGAAGCATTCCCTCTATAATTCTTTCCTGAATAATCCTCGCCAGATCGACTGAGTCCATTGCAACCGATCTCGAACCAAGGGGTGCTTGGGGTATGGCAGATATTCCAGCGACATCGTGATGGGGCCTGGAGCCTGATCTTCGGCCTCATTACCACTTTACGAGGATTTTACCAGAGGTGTATTTCTATGTAATAGATGAGTCAATGCAGCCACTTGTTGGAGAAGTTCTTCGAATGCGGCTGATGTGATTGTTATGAGCGGATGTAGTGGTTCTCCTGATGTAACCTCCTAAAGGGCCGGGAGGTCTGTAGTAGCGGGTTGGTTAGGAGCAGATGAGCTTGCTGGAAGATGTCTTGAACATGTGTTAACCATGGCTTCTAGTAACGCTTTTCATAGACGACGCCAATGATGCTACCAAAATTCGTACTTGGGCAAACTCGAACTAGATGGAAGAACTCCGCGTGATCCGATTTTCAATACCTAGAACAAAGGCGTCGAGGTGTGTCCTCGTCGTCCCTCGGATGCTTAAGTTAGACAAATGTTCAAGAGAAACTTATGTTGAATACTATGAAAAACGTACCTAAATAATGAGGTTGGATTGCATATTTATAGAGGTTGGTGGTGGAGTTCCAGAAGGATTGAACTTTCCGTATTAAAGGGGTTTGTAATATGTTTGGATCGTACAATCTAAGATAAAGTGAGATTCATGGAAATCTGGGGGTTTTAGTGTTTGAATTAACTAGTATTCCATGGGCATGTGTGGTGGGGAGAGAACACGTGAGGTAGGGCATGGGCACGTGTGATGGGGGAAGAACACGTGAGGTAGGGGATAAGGAAAGACTTAAATGAACCCGACCTTGACAATAGCCTAAAATTATTGGGCTTAGGTCGGATCATTGAGGTCTATACCTTGAGGCTCGACCTAGGGTTGACTCGATTTCAGTGTTGGGCCAACAAGCTTAGTAGAAGTAGGTCGAGTTCAGGGTTTCATATCACCAGTACCTTACAGTCATATGATTTGGAAGTTATCGGTCAAAAACTCGCTACAAGGATCGTTTAGAAAGTTTAATGGAGAGAAGTCCGACGCAAAAAAGAAA
>CAIGRS010304643.1:0-11973 GCA_903798395.1 Fraxinus floribunda
AATGTTTTACCTTTACATATGATTGCAAAAAGTCTAAGCTTTTCGTTTTGAAAGTCTCGACGTGCATGCTTGAGCATACTTTGAATTTTGTCTCGATTCTTTTTGCGAACCATTCTTCATAGCTTCATTTGATCAATTTTGTTTCCATGTCGATCGTTTCATGCAATTTTTTTGGCCTCGAACCTCGTGTCTTCAAATTTTATTATTTTGCAATAATCACTATAGACACTTGAAATCAATTTGTTAGAAATAAATGCAATTTGTTTGTGATAATCAAAACGAGACGTCAACTATAGATCAATAGATACTAATAACACCTTTCTTAATCATTAATAAATAGTGTAAATTTAAGTACAAATAGCTTGTCTTTCTTAAAGAATTCATGATGCAACAATTCTTGAAAATATTTTTCTTCTGAGAAATGCTAATGAAGTTCTTTTTGAATTGTTATGGCTCAAGGACTTTGCATCTTCTCCACATCTGTTGTTCTCTATTCATTCAGATCTTCTCATTATCAAAATCCCGCAAATAACAAGGCATCCTCTCAGGGGCGGATCCAGCACTCGACAAGTCGGGGCGGCCGTCCGTGCTGGATTCACCGAAAAAAAATAATAATTAAGAAATATGAAAATAATTATATATATATGTTATTGTAGAATTTTGAAACCAAATCGTGCGCAGATCGATTGGACGAGCATCTGCCTTCCATGTTCAATTCTCGGGTTCGAATCTCTTTAATAGCATTCTTCCTTTCAATTTTTTAAACACGTCAATAATAATTAAATCTTAATTAATAATTATAGCAATGTTCAACAACAAAAAGTGTAGCTCACATGGTAGAAGGGTCGTTTGGTGCATTAGACGTATGGGGTTCGATTCTATACTTTTTTTACTTTTTTTTTTTTGTTTAATTTTTCAATACAATGAATAATAACTAAATAATTATATATTATAGTCTTCATTTTCGAAATAATTTCTTTAAAAAAATTTATTGACTCAAATTATTACTCTATGATACACTTTTATTGTTAGATTTTATTAATTTATTTTATAAAATTCAAATTTGAACAATTTAATTGTTGTTTTTTATCCTTTTAAAAGTTCGAAAAACATTTTTTCTTTTGGGGTCAAAAATAGTTTTAGTTCTAAAAATCATTGTATTCAAAATTTTACAAAACTTTCGCCAAAAGTCGGAGCTTGTCTTTACCATTTAATTATGCTTTATGTATAAACTATATTGTTTGAGTTCGTAAAAAACTTGAAACATGATCGTACATTTACGATTGAAAAATGTATTTTTTTCAATTATTATTTTAGGTTGTATTGAATTATATTTTCAAATGTATATGAGTTTTTTTACGTTTTAATGCATTTATATATTGATTGAATTTTTTTTAACATTATTTAATTAAATATTAATAAAAAAATCTTATCATTACGGTTATGAATGACCGCCCTACCTCACTTAATATCCTGGATCTGCCACTGCATCCTCTGCACCATAGTTTCAAATTATTATCCTATATTTCTCATTCTATTTAATTGCACTAGCACAAGGAGGGCATAAACCTTGTGTTCAAACTTTCGACCAGTTTGATGAGCAACACTTACGAGAATGTGAAGCAAAAAGCTCATTCTTCAATTCGTGGTATTTTTCCATGAATTCAGGGATTAAGGTGGCTATCCTTGTTTTGTGCTACATTCAAGACAACCTAACTTGGAGTCTTAGCCTTGGAATTCCCTGCATCGTTATGTGCGTTGCACTATTTATATTTTTTATTGGAATAATGACTTATCGGTTTCGTGTACAAAATGATGAAAGAAACCCATTTGTGAGAATCGGTCGACTCTTCCTAACTGCAACTAGAAATTGGCAAACTACCCAAATAGTAAGATGTGTGCATCCAACAGTCAAATATCACAAATATCAGCACGTATTTATAAATTCAAATTTGCATTTAATTTTATATCTTGAACCATAATTATTCACACTACAGTTTTTTATGGTTTTCTACGGTTGCAAAATTGTCATCATTTTGGATTCATTATATTGTCTTTGAAATCTTAACTACTTTCTAACCAATTTAGTGACAATTTCATTGAATGGAGGAAAGTTCAACACATTTTACATTTAACACTGCCTACAAAATAACCAATCACGTGCATTGTGCGGACAGAAACTAGTATTAACATAAAACTTCGGCTGAACGAGTTGAAAACTTGAAATTATTAAAGGATATTAATTGAACACAATTTAGTAACAGCAAAGCCTACATACTATGTCACACAAATAAATATAAAGCTTTGTCTTGTAAACTCTTTATTTAAATCTAGTAGCAATTATATTATGGCATGTGTGGATGGGTTCCGTGGATCGGAGTTTGAAAACCTCTACAACTGAGTCCAAAATAGGTCGACTCAAAGCAGGGTGCTTCACAAGGTGACCATTTATAATGGATCGAACGATCAAACTTAGAGAAATCTATATATTTCAAATTTCAATGCATCTAACGATCAAACTGAGTCCAAAATAGGTCGACTCAAAAGCAGGGTGCTTCACAAGGTGACCATTCATAATGGATCGAACTATCGAACTTAGACAAATCGATATATTTCAAATTTCAATGCATCTAACGTGTTAGCCGAGTATATTTTCAATCTTTTTCATTTTTCAGGTCAATACCTGAATTGGTATTTAGCCCCTGTTTGATATCCATTATTGGAAAAAAAAAATGAAATTTTTTAATTATTTGGAGAATGTGTTGTTAAAAAATAGAGTAAAAAAAAGGGTCTACATACAAAATATTTTATTATGCCCCCTTTTTAATTCATATTCTTAAAAAAATTCATTCTTTCAAAACTTATTTTCAACCACACATTTTTTCAATAAAATAATATTACACATAAATACAAAAAAATTTCTTATTTTTTAACAACATATTTTTCATCACATCAATCATGAAATACATTATTTTCTTAATAATAATGTGCATCAAACACCCTTTAATGCAAAGTGTGGTTGAAAATTAGTATAAAAATTAAAAATTTTGTTTTAAAGAAAGACGAGTCTTAACAAAAACACACTTTCGTCTCTACCTAATAAAAAGTGATGAAAAAGAAAGAGTGAAGCCTCTTTCATTCATACCCCATGCAAATCCAAAGATTAGCCCCATTCCTCCACCGACACCAAATACCCCAAAATCTCATCTCCTCTCGCCACCTTCTCCAATTCCACTCTCAACTCATCACCACCGGCCTCCACCACCATCACCGCGGCTCAACTCTCCTCTCCCTCCTCCAACTCTACCTCTCTAACCCCTCAACCCTCCCCCATGCAACCACCCTTTTCCACCAAATCCAAGAACCCAAAACCTGCTCTCTCCAATGGAATCTCATGATCAGACACGCTTCAAATACTAACCCATTAAAGGCACTATCTTTATTCCAAGAAATGTTATTCAACAGTGCGAAAAATTCCAATGGGAAATCCCATTTACAAATTCCCAACGATCCTTTTATTTTTGCTTCTTTGATTAAAGCTTGTAACAAAGCTCTGGCTTTTCGTGAGGGTAAGTCAATACACTGTTATATTGTAAAGCTTGGCCTGGATTGTAATGTGAATATATTGAACAGCCTTTTGAGTTTTTACGTGGGTTTTGTTAATTTAATGAGTTATGCCGATGTACTGTTTGATAGAATGTCTGAGAGAAGTGTTGTTACAATTAATAGTATGATATCTGGGTATGTAAAAAGAGGAAATCTTGAAGTGGGTTTGAGTTTGTTTATTAAAATGTTGAGGGGTTGTTTTGGTACGAATGTAGAGCCTAATTATGTTAGTTATGTTATTTTGATATCTGGTTGTATTGATTTTGGAGAGCTCANGGCATGTAAAAAGAGGAAATCTTGAAATGGGTTAGCGTTTGTTTATTAAAATGTTGAGGGGTTGTTTTGGTACGAATCTAGAGCCTAATTATGTTAGTTATGTTATTTTGATATCTGGTTGTGTTGATTTTGGGGAGCTCAGTATTGGAAATGCACTTTACTGCTGTTGCTGCAAAGTTGGATTGGATTTGAATGTTGAGATATGCAATGTGCTTATTGATTTGTATGCTAAGTTAGGATGCATTTATGATGCTTTGAGAGTGTTTAATAACATGCCTCACAAGGATTTGATTTCATGGAATACTATGATTTCAATGTATGCTAATAATGGAGATTGTATGGAAGCTTTAGCATTGTTCAAAGAAATGAGGAGTAAGAAAATAGAAGCTGATAGAGTTTCCTATAGTAGCTTGGTCTCAGCTTGTGCTTCTTCTCGATATCTCGAATTGGGGAGGTTGATCCATAGTCATGTAAAAGCTATGGGAATGGAGTATGATGTTTCGGTAGGGACAGCACTTATCAACATGTATGCAAAATGCAGAGAAGTTGAGTCAGCAAGGAAACTTTTCGAGGAACTACCCAAGCAAAATATTGTTTCTTGGAACTCGATGATACATTCATATGTGGTAAGTGGACTTCCCTTTGAGGCTTTAAAGCTTTTTCAAAGGATCAAGTCTAGAAACGTAGAACCAGATGAAGTGACATTTGTAGGATTAATTATGGCCTGTCGTGATTCTGGAGATCTGGATGAGGGTATTCGTATACATTCTTATCTAGGGAGTAACGATCAAGTTAAAGAAAGTGTAATTTTGGGAAATGCTCTTATTGATATGTATGCAAAATGTGGGAGCATGGATAGGGCTAGAGCTGTTTTCAATACAATGCTAAAGAGGGATGTCGTCTCATGGACATCAATCATAGTTGGACATGCCATAAATGGAGAAGGAAAGAAATCTCTTGCTGCTTTTGAGCAAATGTGTGCTGAGAAAATTGATCCTAATCCTGTTACCTTCATTGGTGTTCTGTCAGCATGTAACCATGCTGGTTTGATAGATGATGGTAAACATCTGTATGATATTATGCGTAAAGTTTTCAATATTGAACCTGGGATTGAGCATCTTGGATGTGTGGTTGACATGCTTGCAAGAGCTGGAAGAATCGAGGAGGCTCGTCAATTTCTTGGAGAAATGCCTCTAGAATCCAACACACCTGTTTGGAGAATGTTGATGAATGGTTGTAGAATTCATGGCAATATCGGTCTAGGCTTGAACTTGGTTAGCTGCATAACAGAAAACAAATCCCAAGGTTCTGAAGATCATGTAATTCTCTCTAATGCCTTTGCTGAAGCTGGAAAATGGGATGATGTTATTTGCCGCAGAAGCCTCATGCTAGTTGAGAAAGCTCAGAAAGTTGCAGGAAGTTCTGTTTATTTGCAATAGAGTGATGTCCAACCATCATGATGAATCCAATTTTTTTGCAGGAACTGTGTAAATTGTACAAAATAGTTTTGCAAAACCATTGTTTCGAATTTTAGCTATATTTTCCTGCTTTTTGTCGTGTCACAACTCACAACTCTCTAGATTAGAACGATGAGACTTCCTTCTGAATGCCAGGATAAACAAAGGACTAAGCTACTTGTACACCCATTGTGTACACCTTAGTCTACACTCCCTATGTGTTAAAAATTTGGCCATTGATTGAAAAAGGTGGTGTTAAAATCAATGAATCAAAATCTATCAACTCAAGAGTGTAAACCATGGTATCAACCTTGGTGTACATATAGCATGTGTAAACCATGGTATCAACCTTGGTGTACATAGAGCATGGTTGAACAAAGAAAGGCAAAGCAATTCAACCACATAATCGGTGAAAAAACGAACTTATGAGTTTGCTAAACAAGCTCAATGGAAAAATATTACTCCAAATAGAAAGGCAAAGACACGGCATTCACACTTCGGAGCCACATGCAAGAGTAGTTTTCTTCTAGTTTATGTTGGAGGGTTGAGAACAACATAGAAACGTGAATAAGGAGAACATGTTCGTTACTTCAAGTCCCACCGACAGAATGCTCATGCAAGAACCGTCAATTGAAGCAGCATACATACAGCCAGCAATCACAAAATTTCTAATTCATTGGTAATGTGTTGTACTCTCCCACTAATCTCCAAGCACAGACCACTGCTCAGGCCTATGTTTAAATTCTTCTCCTTAGAAGTATTCCTAGGACTTGGGTCTATAAAAATTGGTTGAATTCTGAGATTTGGGTTTGGTTTTATGCGAATTGCTTCTCTATCCTCCGGTGGCCTGAGTAAAATACTGTTCTGCATTTCTTCAGAAGCTTCATCTTCATTCAAAAGCACCTGCAATGTTTTAAATGTTAAGATAGCCAATCTAAAATTGAGAAATGTATACTTCAGGGGGGCCTCTATCTTTAGTAACAGTCAAAAGATTGTTGCATATAAAAATCACTAGAACAAGGATGCACCTTAGAAACAAGTCTTTTACTATATTTGTACATTGGAAACAAAAAAGGTGTGTCTCAAAAAATACAAGAGCAGGGTGGGAATGTACTTATAAGAAGCCAAAATATGGCTATGGGTAGAACCAAAAAAAGAAGGTAGATTTTTGCCAAGAGAGGAGTAAAACAATACAAGGGCACAATCTTACAGATATCTGAATGGAGTGCATCTGAATAAAGAATTACTGCAACATGATAAAACAAAAATGACAGGAGGGATTATGGTAACAAAATTTTAACCTTGCGGCCGAGCAGATCAAATGTCATAACTACTTTACTTCTTTTGGCCCTTTCAGCCTCTTCTAGCTCCTCCCTTTTCTTCAGCAGAAGTTCTTTCTCCTGTGAACAAACAGAAGGTAGAGTATGTCAAAACTTGGATCCCACCAATAAATAAATATCACAAGGACCTGTTTTCTTTTCTGTGAAGCTTGATGTGTTACAGGTAAACAGAATACAGACCTCGGTCGAAAGCCAACTATTTCCCTCAATAGCGTAGTAGTCACTTTGGTCGTCTATAACTGTTGTACGAGCAGCAGAGTTACGATCATAGTCAACAAGCCTCTTTGCATAAGCTTCAGCAGCTGCCTCAGAATCTGATACAGGCACAGCACCTTCATCCAGACCACCATATGTGCTTCCTTCCCTCAGCACAAGAGCACCACAAAAATTACAAGGTCCCTCACCTTCTTGTTCACAAACTATCTTCCCACAAGATAAACAGTTGCTTACCAACCGGTGCTGACGGGCTTGGCATGAACATGGCTTCCCCTGCTGAAATACAATTGAACCTTTTGCAGCATCTGCGAGAGAAACAATTTTTCCAGCCTTTTTCTTTCTGGAACTAGCTTGATTTCCTTTCTGTATATTTTGTGTTTCTGATGTCACATTTTTTATCGAATTTTCCTGTCCTGTGGATGACATAGTCTCTTTTGGAGCTCTCTGTGATTTCTTAGCTGCTATGACAGGGCCTTCATCTGTACGTGGTTTAACATAAGCATGTAAATTGGAAGTAGGAGCAGCTCGACTGCTGTTGCCAATAGTCACATGGCCTCTCCGCTTTAGGTATTCCTCAATTACACTTTCACCAGCTTCTTGGCCAATAATATTCTGCAGATAAAAAATTTAAAAATTAACTATGTAAGAACTTCCCAAGATAGGGTGAGAAAACACACGTCTCTAGAAATGGAAACAAGTAGAAATTTTCAGTGAGTGCTTGTTTAAGAAATATGTAATGATATGTGAAGACAAAATGCATAGTTTTCAATAATGAGATTCCTATGTGTTCTTACAGTGCATGTGATTTAATAAATTAGCGTATATGATTATAAACTATGCCCTCGTTTGACATCCCTAAAATTTAAAAAACATTGTTTTGAATAGTATTTTTTGGAGAATGTGTTGTTAAAAAGTAGGGAAACATTTTGGGTTTACGTGTAGAATATTTTATTGTATGAATGTGTGGTTGAAAATGAGTATAAGAAATAAATTAAAGGAAAGGATGTCAAACGGGGGCTATGTTGTTTAGGCTTGGGGTGGGTGTCTGATATATGTATATATCAATTACAGCCAATAATATTCTGCAGATAAAAAATTTAAAAATTAACTATGTAAGAACTTCCCAAGATAGGGTGAGAAAACACACGTCTCTAGAAATGGAAACAAGTAGAAATTTTCAGTGTGCGCTTGTTTAAGAAATATGTAATGATATGTGAAGACAAAATGCATAGTTTTCAATAATGAGATTCCTATGTGTTCTTACAGTGCATGTGATTTAATAAATTAGCGTATATGATTATAAACTATGCCCTTGTTTGACATCCCTAAAATTTAAAAAACATTGTTTTGAATAGTATTTTTTGGAGAATGTGTTGTTAAAAAGTAGGGAAACATTTTGGGTGTACGTGTAGAATATTTTATTGTATGAATATGTGGTTGAAAATGAGTATAAGAAATAAATTAAAGAAAAGGATGTCAAACGGGGGCTATGTTGTTTAGGCTTGGGGTGGGTGTCTGATATATGTATATATCAATTACCACCCCCCACCCCCCAATATCTACATCTGAAAGAATGAAAACCAGGTAAATGGATGTCTTGTAAACTTAAAATTACTTTAGAAATCTATATACTAATAATTTTAGATGCATTTTTTAGGGATAAATAGATTATACATTTAACTGTAAATCTAAAACAAATTAAATTTCAAATTGCAATGCTTCATTTAAATTTTATTTCAAGTCTAGAAATGTGAAATAAAAATTAGAAATCATATCAAATACAATACTAAAATTAAAAAAACGATATAAAAGGATCCTTTTCTAATTTAAAGCATCTCATACCCTTGTCCTTGTCGTGTGTGTTCAACATGGGTCTAGAGCCCAAGCAACAAAGATTATGAACATAGAAGACAATTTCCAAATTTGCCAACAAGATAAGAAGTAATATAAACTGAAAGCATGCAAAACATTTTGATTGTTAAGAGAAAGAGTATTGGTATCGCAAGGGTGATGAAGAAGGTAATGTTAAGCAGAAGGATGCACTGGAACATTATTTTTATAGTAAATGAATTTTCAAGACATGAAAAAATGAAAAATAATGTTTGCTAGACACATCAAAATTTGCCTAACCAAATGAAAAAAGACAATGCTTCAACCATGTGTTTGTCTGAGAAAATCATTAATAAGATTGTGTTTATATGTCTGCAAATTTATAATTGTTGTTCCTTTTGTGTATGAGAGGGACTGGAGAATGGTGAGAATTCGAAGGGTATATTTTCAAAGAAACACCAATGTGTAATATCGAAACTGCCCTGGACACTTTCTAAAGGAAATTGTAGGTAACCAGCAGTCACGTGAACTGAAAAGTTTCCTGTAACTGTAAACAAAATCAATTTTCTACTTATGTGCTCATAGTATAAATCAACAGAGGCATTTAAAACACTAAATCTCATAGTCTTTCTTCCTGGAAATCTTTGGTTCCAGTTCGTTTGGTCTGGAAGGAGTTTTATGACAAATTTCATTTTACATGTTTCTGTCCTTCCAAACTGGTTATGTTTACAGTTATCTACCTCTCCGCTTGTTATCAATATAACACTTACGGTTTCAACTGTTCTAATCACCTAGAAATTCCTTATAGCACTTGCTTGAACACTTAGTTGTGCAATTCACGTATTATACTTGCTAAAAATGTACACTTTTCGTATGTACATAATTTGGTGAATTAATTTATACTTGAGTTGAGGGCCCTTTGATTAGCATCAATATGCGCCTTATGGATCTGCATACAGCATAGGTGTTTATTTATCTAAATTGACAAGATACCCTTTATAGTATAAATTCAAATGACCGAAAAACAAAAATTTCAACATAAAGTAGCCTTCTTTTTTTTAAACATAATCCAAAATTTAAGCAGAATGTTATATATAGACTAAAACCAAGCTCCAAGTAATTTAGAATTATGACTGTTATAATCAATCCATGCCCATCTGACATACCCACCAACAAAAAGAAATTTCATATAGTCCAATGCAAAATTCTAGTGTTTCTCAAGTATCATCAAATTCTAATTAGCATTTCCATGGCCCCTAAAACTACCACGGATGCACCAATTAAAGGCCCAAAAATTGCAATACAAACTAAAACAATCATATCTCCATATACATCAAGAAACCCACAAAATTACCTTTAAAATCAATGAAATGCATAAATAAGTAAGAAAACCCAGAAATCGGAAAAATCCACAAATGTAATACTTGAAAGACAGAAAGAGTAATAGTATGATTACATCAAGGTATTCTTTGGCATCAAGAGGCGAGGCCATTTCGCAATAAGAAACAAGGCCCGATATAATTTCCCCATCCAATTCTAGGCCCGTTTCCACCTTCTTGCATAATTCAAGCAGCGCCTTCTCTAACCATTTCCCCGAGGACTCCATTCCAATCGTCTTTCTCCTCTTTCTCGCCCTACAAACACTCACAGCCCTTTCAGTTTTGTACAGTGTTTCTGTATATTCGCGTGTGGGTATGCATATGTATGACTATGATCCCTTTCTCCAACTCGAGTGAGACGCCGAAAGGCAGTGCACGTTTACACGGGAAACAAATTTTGGGAAAATTACAGCAGAGTTCCCTATTTTTTGCAAAAAAGTGTAAATGGTTCCCCATTTTTCAGCTTACACTTTACAAAATGCACCCCTCATTTTAAGTTTTGGATCCAGCTAATACATGGGAGTCTTCGGTTTCATCCCCCAACATTTTGAAATAAGTAAAATATAAAAGTTTTAATTGCTGTTTTTTTTTTTTAATTTTTGGGTATTACTTTTAGTGTTTTACCGATCCTCGTAATTCAGAAATACAATTTAAAATCAGTTTATGTGATTTATTGTTGACTTAATTGAAATTTTAAATTGTCGATACCATTGAAAAAAAGGAGCACTTATGGTAACATATCTATTGATGAACCATTTCTAAAAGAACCATATTTAAGTTTCTCAATGTAAAAGAATTTTACTTATGGTTCTCGACATTTCTTAATTGTTTAATTATAGAAATGAGAGATCTATGCTTCCGGATTATTTATTCCAGAGAATGGACCCCAAACAGAGAAGCCCGGCCCCCTCGATCCACTCGTATTTTAACAACTTATTCAAGTGGGCCAAAAGGCACACCATATATCTTTCAACAAAATCTTAAGACGGATCGAAGTCGAACCGACCCCCATTCCCAACACAAGTACTGTCATCAACCGCTTTACTAAAGCTTAAATCCTAAAACCTTTACTTTGTGATCATTCATGTGTATAAACCTTAATTATGGTTCTCGGCGTTTTCTGAATTATTTAATTAAGAAAATGAAAGATCTGCGCTTCCGAGTCATTTAATTCAGAGTACAAACCCCGAACATGTGCCTAGAGCCCCAATTCGCTCATATTTTAACAAGTGGCCCAAAGGGTAATTTCCACATCTCTCAAAAAATCTTAGACGGACCCTGAACCAGCCCTTATTGCCAACACAGTATTGTCATTGAATGGGGTAGATTTGAAAATTCATGAATTGAGAGAACATTAGTTATGGTTCTCGACGTTTCTGAATTATTTAATTAGAGAAATAAGAGCTGTTGACACTCTAAAAATGCAGTCCAAAATCAAAGGCCCAAAATAAGAAGTCCAATTAAGGAACCCAAGATGAAGGCCTAATAAGAATCAATTTAAAAGCCCAAAATGAAAAATCCAATTGGGAAGCCTAGGAAAAGGCCTAAATAACGGAAGCCCAAGGGTAAGGAAATGCAGGGCCGGACCTGAGGGGAGGCCCAAGAGGCCGCCGCCTCAGGCCTAGAAAATTTGAGGGCCCAATTTTATTTTATTTTATTTTTTTTAATTAACCTATACGACTTCAACCAAGGGTAAGGGTTAAACCATTTCTTCCCTCACTTCACCGTCAACAGCCCAACACCGCAACACGCTACATCCACAGACCACAGCCTCCACTCTACGGACCACAACTGAGCTCGTCATCGTCGACAACGGCTCCTCACTGCTCCGTCCTCCGCCACGACCCACGGCGCCACCTTCCCTGCGGC
>CAIGRS010304713.1:0-20060 GCA_903798395.1 Fraxinus floribunda
TGACCTCGTACATGACTCTGTGAATTTATTTTATATTTTGTTCAATATCTGCTTGTTTTGTCATGACAAGTAAACTTCTAGTCGCATCGATTGAACTGTTTTGTCAAATTTAATTTAAGTTGTCTTTTATATCTGGAAAACAAATATTTTAAGATTCACCAACTTCAAAATTTATATATTAATTAATGCTATATTCACATTAAAGTATTAAAATTTATTGAATAATCAAATTTCTTGAATAAATTATTATAAAAAAAAATTCTCAAAATTTCAAAATAAACGCGTTTTCCACTTTTCTATTTTGAGAAATAGTTTTCCATAATGACAAAAAGAACGTATTTTCAGTAATTTCAAAACAGACATACAAATAACAAAATTCAAAATGAATTCAAAATACAAAACTAAAAATTGAAACACGAAAAGAACAGCCCCTAATCTTTCCCCCCTATGAAAAAATAAACATGAACACCAACGAGAAAAATGAGTGAAAACAAATATGCACGTGTACAATTATACAAAAAATGTGATTGGAAAAAAAAAAAATCTTTCTTATAAGACAACTGTTTTTCGTGAATTATTAAATATAACATCATAAATAGTTATTTACTTACTTATATATGTATGATTCATAAATAGTAAGTTGTTTTCATTAACTTTTTATAAACTTATATGGAGTAAATTGTTATAAGTTATTCATGTGCGAAAAGTGTCACTAAACTAATGTAAGCAAGTCTCCAAATCTTAATTTAATGAGAAATGATACACAAAAACTCACTGGTGAATAAATATATTCCTCAAAGTTTGAAGTTAACCCCAGTGTTATTGGGCCTTTTTAAATTAAAAGGTTCATATTTAATTTTTTTTGGTTCATATTTAATATTTTTTTTTTCAATGTATAATTTTTCTTTCTCCCCCTATTTGTAAGAATGTATATATAATTTTTTTCTCTCTTTTTTTCATATCTTATGTATGGATTCATTTTCATTAAGTATACTTATTTACCCATGTACAAGCTTTAGATTGATAACTCTAGAGTTAGATATGACTATAGAGCACCAGATTTTAAAATACCCATCAAGTTTAATTGCTCAAGTCTAAAATGTTACAAACACAAGCATAAGATATACACAACAATTCAATTCTTTTGAAGTACAATACTCTTTTTCTTTAATGAAGAATATACAAGAAGTTATGTCAATTAGTTAAAGGCCATTCCATATTCAAAATTAATCCATCACACAAATGACTGACATCGTAAGTGCTACACACGCAGCCAGGCCCAAAACTCACTCACAAGAATTTAATGTGTGCAGTGTAGATGGTACATGTAATAACCTTTACCAAGTACTCTAAACAAGTTCTAAATGAAGTTAATAGAAGCTTTATTAACCATTCATAAACTATACTAGTACTTGATTACAAAAATAATATGATCAAGAAATTATCAATTGGAAGTGCTATGACTTCAAAAATTCTTTTTCCTTATTTTTTTTATCAATTTTTTTTGGGTTTATAATAAAGGAATAAAGAAAAGGGAAACTACTGATGTACAATGAACAGATGTGCATGCATGAAAATATAGATATCATGAATAATATAGATGTATACACCCAAACACTTAATTAATGAGAGACACAAACGCTCTTACCATGAAGAGCAACACGAGCAATACAACAACTAATATCACTTTAACCTGTGATTTCACTCTTTTTGATCTAAACTTTCTTAGAAGGAGATATAATTTTAGTCAATTGAGTTATCGAGTCAAGTGATTCACTTGATTTGTCAAGAATGTAACATGAGCAATTATATCTTATTTGTTGTTCCCAAGGACTTACGACACTTAGGTCTAATGTGACCTAAAACACCACATGTTTGACATGTGGGAATGAACTTAAGACTAACTTTAGGTTAAGGAACTTTATGTTGTACAGTTATTCTGGGTCCGGGGATTACTTGCTTAGACTTAACAGAGACAAGAGCCAATTTGGTTTTAGAAGATGAAGCATGGATACTAGGTTTATTTAATCCTAACATATTGTCAATCTTCTTAAAACCACTAGTAATGATTGATGTTGGGCACTAGATTTCTCAAGGTCACTAGTAAGAGTCTTAACCTCAACTTCTAAGGACCATTTCTCTACCCTTAACTCATTCAATCTACTACTAGGCTCTTTAAGTTCATCTTCTAAACTATCATTTTCTAACTCAAGTTTATGCAATTTTTTAAAGGCTGAGCTATTCAACTTTTTTAACTTAAGACACACCTAAAAATTTCATCGGACACCTCATAAATATCACACTCATCTCCTAACTCTTCTTGTGAATAGTCAGGTAGTTCTATGTCCCCACTTGACTCACTATTAACCACATGTGAATATTACCATATAACTTCCTCTCTTATCAAGATTGAAGTTCTCACTCTGATTATTGGAGCTAGACTCGTCATTAGTGATAGTAGCATTCATAGCATTACCTAGGGTTTTCTTATAACTAGGGGACTTAAATTTAACATGACCAAAACTTTGGCACTCATGACATTTCACCTTTAAATCTCTTAAAAGGCCTCTTACTATTTTTAAAGAATTTTCTTAAATTTTCCTATCAAGATGGGCAAGCTCATCATCAGCAGTATCACTATATACTTCCCTAACAGTTTTGAGGGCTAAAAATTTGTTCTTCTTAGACTAAGGTAGGTTAATTCATATGTTTGGAGAGATCTTACAAGTTCTTGTATCTTAATTGCATCAATGTCCTTGCTTTATTCAATAGCATTAATCTTAAGTCTAAATCTCTCATATAGGGATCTATATCTTTCCTCGCAATCTTAGTCTCTAGAGCTCACTCACTTAGGTTGAAACTAGAGTTAACTATGTCATTTAANGGAGAGATCTTACAAGTTCTTGTATCTTAATTGCATCAATGTCCTTGCTTTATTCAATAGCATTAATCTTAAGTCTAAATCTCTCATATAGGGATCTATATCTTTCCTCGCAATCTTAGTCTCTAGAGCTCACTCACTTAGGTTGAAACTAGAGTTAACTATGTCATTTAATTTAGCATAGAAATCATCAAAAGATTCGTCATCAGTTGTTCTAATTACTTAAAATCTAGTGGTCAACTCCTGCAACTTAGAGTTTTTAACAATCTTAGTTCCCTTATTTGTGGTTTCTAATATATCTCAAGTATCATTCATAGTCTCACACATGAACACTCTTTTAAACTCCTCAAGCGAAATAGCCATAAAGATGGCATGTATCCCTCCACTATTCTAATTACAAACATTTAAATCATTCTTAGACCAAGTAAAAATATTGGTAGGGATAACTACAACTACAATAGATGTAGAAGAGACAATCCAACCTTTTTGTATACTAACCCAAAATTCATTCATCCATTGATTTAAGAAATGATCTCAGTCTAACCTTCCAATAGGCATAATTATTACTGTTAAAATAAAGAGAAATGGATAGTGATTGACTTATCTAGACACATAGGATCAATGAACACAATTAAGCTCTGATACCATTTGTTGGGGAATATTTATAATGAGTACTGTTTGGAAGTGAAATATGAATGAAAAATGGTTGTTTTACGCGAACTAAGGTTCCTGAATTTTGTATCGTCGCTCGAGTGCTGAGGTGCCTCCGCTGCTTGAGCCCTGGCTCAAGATAGGCGAGGGGCGAGATCCTTTTTTTAAGCGTTCGAGCGCTATTCGTGCAGGCAATGAGCGATTTTACGTCAACTTTTTCTCCTTTGTCCATATTTGACATCTCTGACTCCTTCAAGGATCACACTACCAATCCACAACTATTTTGATTTTAAATACAACTCAGTAACTCATGATTTTGAATATGAAAAATTACAAATTGCAAATTTAGAAATTCTTAATTACAAATTTTTGGACTTAACAAACGCGATGATGGCGGTGAAAGGAGAAGGTAGTTGTGGCAGTGTTGACGGTCAGACGGTGGTCGAAGTTAACAACAACGATGGTCCTCGAAGACGACATTGATAATGGTGGTTGTTGGCGGCAACAATGATATTGGTTTGTTAGGGTTTGGTATAGACTTGGTATTGAGGTTTGGAATAAAAATGAGTTTGAATATAAATTGTAGTTTGAAAATTAAAAGAAGTGTACAGTGACTACAGTCCATTGAGAATATTTTAGTAAAAATGGGTATGTGGTTGAATTTTCACATTAAATAATTATTTTCCTTTGGATTATGATCATAATTTTATATAATTCATTGTGAAGTAAACTGTATTATTCGTCACTAAAGTTTGTTCGATATTTTAAATTGCCCACTAATGTTTTTCCAGACATTTATATTTAAAGTTGGTCCTCCAACACGTGCCGTTTGGATTTATTAAATAAAATATGAGCAAGATTTATATCCACAAAATCACAATGTAACTTTTTTCACTGTTAATCCAAGCAATTAAATTTGACGAAGTAATTAACGTCTCTTATTTTATTTTAACATTTTCAATTGTGGTGTAAAATTGAGTGTAAATTAGTATCTCAAAATTTACTTTTGCATCCTTATTTACATTTCGATTAATCTAAATTCAAATTATGTTCCAATGGTAATATCTAAATCCACTTTTTACTGTTGTACATGTTAAAAAAAAAAAGAAAAAGATATAAATATACATCATTTTTATATTTTTTTTTACATAAAAATGCCATTTATATTTATTCATTGGAGAGATTTTGGCCAATTTGAATATTTAAATAGCAATTAGATCTATTTTTGGATGCTCTAATAGGTGTCACTTTGATTATACATTATTATTTTTCTGCTCTAATAAATAATTGTGATATCCTAATGAATTTCAGTGACTAAATAAGTTATAAAAATACTTTAATGACCAACTTTGTGGTGATTTCTAAAATTAACTCATTTATTATTTGAATTATTTGAACCCTCCACAAACCGGTTTACTGGCTTTAGGTGTATCAATTTGGTTCGCCAGCTCGACTCGCCCGTGGCTTGGCTCGATAAAAGCCCGAGCCAACTCGACTAGGCTCGGTAGAGTCGAGTCGAGCCCTATTTTGGAGTGATGGCTCAAGCCATCTCGTGAGCAAATTTATTTAAGAAAAAAAAATGAAAAATTTAAACTTTGACAGCTATAGCTGCCTTGCTTAGTATCACGAGGACGAAATCCAAGTAAAGTACTTAGCCAAATTTTCACCTATGATGGCACTAAATATCCACTTAGTCAGCCCACCAATTTGCACAATGCACACACACAAAGTAAAGGCAACAAAGTAAAGGAAGACAGTATTACGGGTAAACCCAACTTGTTTTATTACTCAACAATAATATAAAACATGAAGGAACACAACACGTTTTTTGTGTCTCATCCGCCGACCTTCTCATATTTATAGGGCAAAACTCGGTGCAGTTAACACCCTTAACAGACAAAGGGATAAACCAACCCAATTAACTAGAAAATGCTAGAAACTGTATCCTACAACTATTCACAGAATTGCACACACTTTCCACTAGTATGGACTCCAAAAACTGCCCAGCACATGTGCCAAACACCAAACATGTGCCCCATTTGGACACTCAAATTTGTGGACTTCAGCCCACTAACAGCAAGCTGGATTAGCTCATGCCTTGCTAATCTGCAACACGTTGCTCACGAATAGCAAGCTATATAGCCCATACCTTGCCAATCTGCAATACCTTAACACCAAACCAAACTGAAGTATCATTCCCACATTTTCCTTGCCCGAAATCCGAAGTGTGCACCATCAACACATCTTCCCGCAAACCTCGGTATGAGTGCAAGGTATTCTCATGCCATTGCGCATGTCAACCTTCAAGGGGCTGACAAACCTCTCCCACCAGAACAATTCGACGACCTCGTCGGAAGAGAATCATGATACTCTTTCACCTTGTCCTCGAATTGCCACGAATCAACATCTCTTTCATAAGTTGCATCAACTCCAGTACTTCATTTCCACAAAACGAGATAGTCTGTCCATCTATTCTTCTTACTCGCCCCCATTGTTCAATGACCCATAATCTGTGTCACCTCCTTATTATATTGTTTTCAAATCATAGAAGGAACCCTCTTGGCCCTTCTCCCACCAAACTTTCATTAAAGGGCTTCAGATAGCTTACATGGAAAGTAGGATGTACCTTCAATTGATCTGGTAGCTTCAATCGATATGCTACCTTCCCAGCACGCTTGATTACTTCGAAGAGACCATAATATTTTTTAACCAGCCTACGATGCATGGTCTTGCTACTAATCTTCTTCCAAATCTGGGAAGTCAATTTCAACAAGACTTTATCTCCGACCTGGAACTCCACATCCCTCCTATTCTGATCAGCATACTTCTTCATCCGTCAGGCAGCCTTCGCAAGACTGTCATTTACTTGCTCAATCATTACCTGCTTATCTTGAGCAGACTGAAAAGTAGCTGGACATACACTACGGCCCCCTTCTTTCACAATCTCGAGAGGAATATTGGGCATATGTCTCTTGGTTAACTCGGTCGGACACATCCCCGTAGTAGATGATTGATGAAAATTGTAGCAAAATTAGGCCGTATCAAGCAAGGCAACCCAATTCTTCTAGCTTGCTGTAACATTTTGTCTGAGATATTCTTCCCACAATGCATTTATCCTTTCCGTCTGAGCATCTGTCTGCGGATGATTTGCTGTAGCAAGCTTCAATTCAGACCCTATCATGTTGAACATCATGGTCCAGAATTTGCCTGTAAACCGAGAATTCTGATCACTCATGATATCCTCATGTATTTCAAAGAATTTCACCGCGTTTTTGAAGAACAATCCAGCAGCTATGTCCGTAGTGCACTCATACGGAGTTGGAATGAAGATTGAATATTTCAAAAACCTGTCCACCACCACCACCATAATGGACTTGAACCCATCAACCTTCGGGAAATCGGAAATGAAATCCATAGAAATCGACTACTAGGGCCGTTCTGGAACCGGCGAAGGTTAGAGCAAACCTGCATTTTTCCTCTTTTCTGTTTTATCCTGCTGGCACGCCAAGCAAGACTTCACATACGCCTTTACCTAGTCACCCATCTTCGGCCAATAATACGATTTCGAGAGCAAAGCCAACATCCTTTCGATGCCCGGATGGCCTGCCATAGATCATGAGTTTCCTTCAATAGTATATACCTTAGTCCCCCTCCTAAAGGCACATACAATTTACTGCATTTGGCATAGATCAAACCGTCTTCAATCCAATACCGTCTCACCAAGCCATCCTTAATTTCTTGCAATAACTTAGTATGGGCAACATCTTTCTCAGTCCACTGTTTGATTTTGTCAAGAAAATCCAATTCGACTGTCATCAAAGCCGACAAATAAGCTTCCATAGACTTCCGACCGAGTGCATCAGCAACCTGATTCTTCTTGCCTAGCTTGTGAACCCACGAAAAATCAAATTCAGCCAGAAACTCCTACCATCTCGCATGTTTTGCCGATAATTTCTTTTAGGACCGGAAATATGTATTGGCTACATTATCTGTTAAAACAATGAATTTTGTTCCTAAAAAATAATGTCTCTAAGTCTCGAGACAATGAACAACCATCGTTATCTCCTTCTTATAAGTTGAATATCGTTGTTCCGCTTCTTTCAATTTTCGACTTTCATAAGCGACTTGATGACCTTCTTCTACCAATACACCCCCAATAGCAGGATCAAATGCATCAGTGTGTACTTCAAATGGCTTCTCGAAGTCAGACAACTGTAGCACTAGTTCAATTGAAACAACTTGTTTTAACTTCTTGAAAGCTCGTTGGCACTCCTCAGTCCATTCTTACTTCAATCCTTTTTCAGTATGTCCGTCAAGGCGTTTACTTTCTTGGAATAGCCTTGAATGAAACGTCGATAATAGTTTGCTTATCCAAGAAAGGAACATAGTTCAGCAACCTTGGATGGACTTGGCCACTCCATGATGGCCTTCGCCTTCTTTCCATCCATTCTGATTCTTCTTTGACCCACCTAGTGTCCCAAAAACATCACCTCCGACCGGTAGAATTCACATTTCTCCTTCTCGACATACAATTGATGGTCTTTAAGCCATGAGAACACATTTATTAAGTGGACAATATGATCACCCAGTAATCTACTGTATATAACAATGTCATCCAAATAGACGACCACAAAATCATCCTGGAACTCGTAAAACACATCATTCATCAAGTTACAGAAAGTAGTAGGTGCCTTTGTAAGGCCGAAAAGCATAACAAGAAATTCAAATGAACCATACCTCGTTACACAGGCAGTCTTTGATTCATCCCCTTCAGCAATTCTTACTTGCCAATAGCCCGACTGTAAATCCAACTTGGTAAAGAATGAAGCCTTCGCCAATCGATTAAATAGATCAGCAACATCAGGCATCGGGTACTTGCTCTTCACCGTCACCTTATTTAGTGTATGATAATCCACACACATCCTCATGGAACCATCATGCTTCTTCTGAAATAGAACTAGGGCACCGTAGGGATCTTTCGAAAGCTGAATGAATCCTGCATCAAGTATATTATCAAGCTGCCTCCTCAACTCTGCCAATTTCGACTGAGCCATTCGATATAGGGCTTGTGCTAGAGCCCTTGCACCTATTTCGAGTTCAATTTTGTGATCAACAGCACGATGGGGTGGGAGAGTTCTTGGAAGTTCTGGGGGCATCACATCAACGAACTCCTCCAAAACGCTTGCCACTTGATTAGGTACCTCCACAACCTGATCTTCATTGATTTCAATTAAAGCTGCAACATAAGTCATCTCCATTTTCTTCAGACCCGCCTTAAGTTGTTTTGCAGATTGCATTTTATCCTGAATCTGCTTCCCTTTATTCCTGTCAAGATGTCTCGCTGGTACAAAACGTGGACTTCCTTCATCTGCAATGTATAGCTCATTTAGATGCGATACCACGGACGCTTTTGCCTTGACAAAGAATTCAATACCAAGGATCAAATCAAAATCATCCAAGGGAACAGTCATCAAATTGCACCTTCCCTCCCATTCGCCCACATGAAGGGTAAATTTAATAGATCCCTTCATAGACTATGCAGCAGAATTCACAGCCTTAATTTTCGTAGTTACCTGAGTCATGCTTAAACCCATCTTTTCCACTATACTGGAACTTACAAAGTTGTTTGTAACACCCGTATCCATCATCACCAACACTCCCATCAACAGTAACTCGAGCATACATCAAGTCACGCTGCAGTGTAGCGATGCTATTAACAAGCTATAGCGGATTCACTCGTGTGGGGGCATCATCCGAGTTGTCATCACTGCCTTCCAAGCTTAAGGCATTTAATTTCTCCCTCTTTGGACAATCTTTTGCACGAGAGTGACCGTTGCAAATGAAGTATCCACTGAAACTTTTTGACTTGAGACACTGATCACCATCTTTCGATTTCAAATTTCTTCTTCTTGCCCCATTTCTTCCAATCTTTCGATGTGACAACCTTTTTCTCGGTGTTGTTCCTCTCAAAAGAGGAGTTACTGCCCATCTTGTAATCAACAAGACAATCCGTTACCGCCATTGTCGAAAGAAGGTCCTTCACTCCTTGTCTTCGCAATTTTGCTTGTGCCCAACTTTGTAATCCCGACATGAAATTGAAAAACTTATCCTCCTCGGACATATTCTCGATATCCAGCATGAGACTACTGAATTCCTTCACGTATTCTCGAACACTACCCGTCTGCCTTAACTTTTTGAGAGATTCTCTTGCAACCCAAACCTTATTACAAAGCAGGAACTGATCCTTCAATTCCTTCTACAACATTTCCCAAGTAACAATAGGCGATCGCCCTGTAGCTTTGTCATCCTTTACCCGAGTTTGCCACCATAACTTTGTATCTCCCGACATATACATCGAAGTGATATTTGCCCGCTCATCCTCTGGAATACGAGCAGCCTTGAAGTACTGCTCCATATCCTGTAGGAAATTTTCCAACTCCTTGGCATTGCGAGCACCATTGAACTGCTTTGGTTTAGAAACACGAATTTTTGAAGCACCCATTACCTCATGCACAGTGGTATTGTTTAGGGCCAATTTCTGCAAGGAATTTTTACTCTCAAGGGCATCAAAACGAGCCTTTGAGTTATCCGCCAATTCTAACAAATCTTTCATGAAAGAAGATTGTCTTTCGTCAACTCCGTTAGCAAACTTTTCGAATTGAGCCCTCAGTTCTGTGTGCACATCATTATGTTCATGGACCCGTGCAGTAAACTGACTACACTGTCAGTTATAGGGACACCAACAAAATCCTCCAACACAGAAACCCGATCCTTGAGATTCTGATTTGCAGCCATGTCTTTAAATGAAACCTAACAACTGCAACGAGGCTCTGATACCAATTATTAAATGGACGAAATCCAAATAAAGTGCTTAGCCAAATTTTTGCCTATGATGGCACTAAGTTTCCACTTAGTCAGCCTATCGATTTGCACAATGTACACATACAATGTAATGTAAAGGCAACAAAGTAAAGGAAGACAGTATTACGGGTAAACCAAACTTATTTTATTACTCAACAATAATACAAGATACAAGGAACACTGAAGGAACACAACACGTTTTTTGTGTCTCGTCCGCCAGACCTTCTCCTATTTATAGGCCAAAACTCGTGTGCAGTTAACACCCTTAACTGTGAAAGGGATAAACCAACCCAGTTGACTAGAAAATGCTAGAAACTGTATCCCACAACTATTCCCAACAATTGTCTACACTTTCCACTAGTATGGATTTCGAAAACTGCCCAGCAGATGTGCCTCATTTGGACACCCGAATTTGTGGACTTCAACCCACTAACAGCAAGGTGGATCAGTTCATGCCTTGCTAATCTGTAACACTTGGCCCACGAACAGCAAGTTGGATCAGCCCATCATGCCTTGCCAATCTGCAATACCTTGACACTAGGCTAAACTGAAGCATCATTTCCGCATTTTCCTTGCCTGAAATTCGAAGTGTGCACCATCAACACATCTTTCTGCAAAATCCCGACATGAGTGCAAGGTATTCTCATACCATTGCGTATGTCAACCTTCAAGGGACTGACATTTAGGCAGTTACTTGTTTGCTACCTTTTGAAAAAAAAAAAATCACAAGCGGGGCTCTATGCGATAAAGTTTGAGCCGAAAGTTCGGATCGAGCAGAAGGTTTTTTGTCGAGCAAAAACTTAGATTGGTTCGGGCCAAAAAAAAAAAAGTTGGAATCATTTTTATTCGAATCTAACTCAAGGTTCGAGTTTCGACTGGCTCAACTAGGCTAGTTGACCTTCCTAACTGGCTGTATCAATCCTGGACCGCTCATCTGCTCGCCCATTATAACACCAGTCTCTCTCACGGACGCACGCACCCACACAGAGAGACAAAATTCTCTGATCTCTTTTGCTCTGCTACCACACTCCTAGTTTTTTCTGATCTGGAAAGATGAGTAAGATTTCTTATTCTTTCTTTGATCTCCATTTTGGTTTATGTTTTTCATCATTTCGATTGATTTTTGTCTTTTTAATATAAGTTTTTAATCATTATTATTTCGGTTTTACCAACAAAATTGATGACTATATATGCATTGATCTTGTTTTTCAGGATTTGGAAAAGTCAGCGGATTTATCGACCCACTCATTCGCCGAAGTGTTGTGAATCGTACATCCTCCGATTTTAAGGTATCATGGTTAACATTGTCGAATTGATTCTTTAATCGTCTAATTGTTTTCATCTATTAGATGCAATAATATATTTTTGGATAAAGATGTAATTTTTTCATATTTTATTAAATCCAGAAATAAGAGCTGCGTCTCTTAATATAATATACTTGCCCTAAAATGTGACCTCAGCGAAGAAGTTATTGGCAGAGTGCTAGAATTGATTATTAGTGATTCTGTTCAGTTTTTCCTGTGAATCTAGTGAGGATTAATTTGTTATTATTATTTTTTTATGGTGACAAATAGTTAAGGCAAATTTTTGTTACTTTCATTGTGATTTACTTTGAAGCTATGTTTTAATATGCCCTGTAAAACATAAGTTTTCGTCTGGAAAAAATATACAGGACTATGAGATTTATTGTTGTTTAGTACGTCAGTTGTGCAAAAAATATATTTACAGGATTCAAATGTATACTACAATCTACGCTGATTCATGAGTATAAAAATAGTTTAACAGAAACATTATCTATTAAGAAAACAAATTTGAACAGTCTGCAATAGTTTATTTGTGCCACATTGATAACCCTTTCGTAGGAATGACTTCAGCGCAACAGATTTTAGTAGCTGAGCTTTTGAAAGTGTAAGTGTATGCAATTCATTTTTATGTAATGATTTACAATCAAGGCTGTCAAATACAATCTTGACAGTGATACAAATAAATTGATTAAAAAGTTCAGCCTGAAGATTATATCATTACTGTATTAAAAACATAGCAACTGGTCAGTTTTAAACTAAGAATTGGCTAAGGTAATTCTTGCTTAAGCCCATTAGAGGAGGGAAAAGAAATTAACATTTGAGCTTGTTAAGCAGGCCTGCACTATTGTGCTGTATGTGTTTCAGGGAGCTCTGCTTTTTCTATATTGCAACTGATTATCTGAAAAGGTGCTGCCAAGTAGATCCTACTGATGTTACCAATGAGAAAAATTTTAAGAACCAATGCTTTTTTGGGACTTTTAGAGGTCTTAATTAATAAGCAAAGAATAGAATACATTTAAAGCAGAGCTCCATTTTTGTTTTTGCCAAAAATGCATTTTGGAATAGTATTTTGATGGAGAATGTGTGATTAAGAAATAAGGAAAAAGTTTGGATTTGCATGTAATATTATTTGATTATAGAATGTGTGGTAAAAATTAAGAGAGAGAAATGTATTTTGAAAATAATGAGGACCAAATAATGGCTTAGGGATGTGAGTGAGAAATCACGAAATATTCCATTTGCTTAAAAGCAATCCTAATTGATTCCATAAAGAGGTGTCGGTGTTTAGGGACGGCCCGTCCCCGCCCCGTTACCAGTTTAAGGCGGGGCGGGGCCCTTGGCCCGTTTACTATTTCATTTAATTTTTTTTTTTTTTTATAATGTTTTTTATAATTCATTTTATTGCTCCTATTCATTAAAGTGAGACAATAATATATTTTTTTATTTTAAATTTATTTTTAAAAGTTAAATTATTCAAATATATTTGGTAAACTAAGAGTTTTATTGTTTGTCAATTTTTTTTAAATAATCTTAGTTGCCATTTTCTATTAGAACTAATGAAATATCGTGGAATTTTTCATTTAAAGTATTGAATTATAAAAAAAATAAAAATTTTAATGGGGTGGGACTGGGTACCCGTTACCCATACCCGCCCCGGAGCGAAGTCACTCTCCCTATCCCCGACCTGAATATCTGATTAAGCGGGTAATCCCCGCCTTGTACGGAGCGGGGCCAAGGGTATCGGGTTTGTCGTGTTTTTTTGACATCCCTACCAGTGTTTGGGCAATACCAAAGCCTTAACATGAACTGGATTTGCAAATACTTTATTCAAACTTCATTTGTCTGCAATGAGTTGCACACATGGTTTATCACGCTGTTTAGAGTACTCAAGAGGCAGCCTATACATAGCTTGTTATACTTGATGAGATTAAGCATTACTCGTTTTTCCAATCTTTAATATGAATATTAGTATGCTTTAAAAGTGAGGAAATAATAGGTTGATATGCAGCTAGGCCTTCTTTAACAGCCCATAGAATTGACCTCTTCAAGTGGTAAAATCAAAAGCTTGTTCGGGCAGAAACCTGACCAAAACATGTCTAAAAGGACCAAGCAAGAAACGACAATGGGACTGCAAGAATCTTAATTGCTGGAGAGTCAAACAAGATTGGAAAAAGGAAATTAGTTAGTATGTTGTGGAACTGAGAGAACTGTTGAAGTAGCTATACGCAATCTACTTTTTAATATTTCAGTTGTGATGAGTCATGCTTATGCATGTCCTCATCAAGTAAATTTATTCAACAATTTTCATTCTCATTATTATTCAAGCATAAAGTTGGGGAGAGTCACAAAGTGGTCAATGCACAGCTTAGGACGTGTAGTTACTTGTTGAATACAATGTATGCTCAAGTAATAATCTTTGAGGAGTTTTAAGAATCAGTATAAAGTGGATATCCTTATTTTAGCAAATAAATCAAAGATTTACTAAAAGTATTGCGAAAAATGACTATTTCTTTCGTTATGAATGATGATTATATATTCAGAGGTAATCAATAATGCATGCTTGAGGTTATACACGAGCAAATTATCAATGAAATATATGGCAGTGGTGAAATATATGGCAGTGGTTTAGCAGAATATTTTGGTTGATAAGAGACTTTAGCATTGGTGCAACAACAATTTTATTGTTTTAAAACAAGATATTGTAGGTAGAGAACCGTTTTTGAATTTGCTAATATGCCTAATGTAATCCTCAAAGATTGGTTATTATTTCCTCGCTGGCAATAATTACATTGCCTTGGGTTCTTCCTAGTATGAGCATTATTGGGCTAATGACCTAAAATAACACTTGGATATCCGAGGGAGAGCTAAACTATGTGTCCACTCATTGAAGTCAGATTCTCTTCAGCCCAGGGTAATGTAGGAGCAAGAGTTTAATATTTTCAAATCCTTCTTATAGTAGTATTTCTATTCTTATTAGACTTGAATTTTAGTTGTTAGGAATTAGATTTGTCTACTCTTAAGTTAGTGTTTCTTTTTAGGTTTCAAACAATAATTATGCTTAATTTCCTAGTTACAGTAGATTTTGGGCTACCTTAGTGATTTATGCATTACTAATCAGAATAGGTTTTGGAGTCTTTAAAGGGTTGAAAAGTCTCTAAATTGGACTTATTGTTCCATTAAAAATAACAATGTAATGAACTCTATGTGGCAGTCCAGAAATTTTCTGCTTTGCTTGGATTTAAATCTGAGGCGCTAAATTTGTAGTGTTTA
This sequence comes from Fraxinus floribunda, assembly GCA_903798395.1. Taxonomy (NCBI): domain Eukaryota; kingdom Viridiplantae; phylum Streptophyta; class Magnoliopsida; order Lamiales; family Oleaceae; genus Fraxinus; species Fraxinus floribunda. The sequence goes on from CAIGRS010304713.1 coordinate 14,968, forward strand.
ATTTGATCCCTGCCAACATCCCTTTGGTTCTTTTATCTCTTTTTATCTTGTTGGTTAAAGCTTGTTCCCTCATCACTTAGCCACTGTTTAGTATTGCTAAAAAATCAAAATTTTAGTAGATTTTGGTAAAAGTTTGATGAAATGTATTGTTGAAAAGTTGTGGATCCTACTAAATGTGTGGTTGAAAATTAGTTTGGAAAAAAACGGGTTTCAAAAAATGGGGACCAAGCAGGGGCTTTATAATATTGAGATATCATGAAATCCCTTCCAAGTGTAAAGTTGAAAATTAATGAAAGATGTTATATGGAGGTTGAAGTCCTTGATCTGAAGAAGCAGAGAGTATTTATATTTAGATAGTTCATAGAAATAAAGTTTTCGATGGGGCAACTGAAAGCTACTCTAAGTTGAGTCCAATAAAGTCTATCCTTTGATGATGACTATACCTATTTTACAATTGTTGAATTTTATTATGGTTATAGGGCAGATGTTCTCTATTCATTTGATTGAATGAGATTCAAGCCCAATAAAGTTTGATAATTAAGTATTAAATGTTTCTGTACTACTTTTGAAGTTAACTAGTATTTTCTTAAAACTGTGTCTTAAATCACCGATTTTCGTCTTAGAATTCCTTTTTCAATATAAGATGTTTAATCAACTAGGTATAATAATAAAAATGCATGTGTTATACACACCCAATAGAAGGGCAAGCGGTCTTATTCCTAGATACTTGACTTACTCTTGTCAGAGGATGCACAAACCATGATTCCAATTAATTTAAAAAATATACCTAATTTCTAAAAGCAAAACCTAAGTTATGGGAGAACATAAACAATTCTCTCGAAGCTTGTAAATCCTCAGTATTGGTGATGATGCTGGAAAACATGTAGTACAATGTTGTTCTAGCCCTGCATCACAAGTTTCCAGTTTGAAAATTAGACAAGTTATATATTTTAATGAGTCAACTACTACTGAAACAATGGTGTAGCAATATTTAAGTTTGACAAAATTTAATACTTGAAAACTGAAAAGGTTACTGAACTACCTGAGTACTTTTAACATTTTTATAGATGTTTATGGTTTATGTTTTCAAGTTATACACACTCATCTTACTTCTCATAATTCTGCTGTGTGACATCCCATTGATTGATTTTTTCTCATGTTAATGGACCTGCTTACTCGCATTTTCACTTACATGAAATAGCATGCACATTTTGTGAAACATGATTCCGAGTCATTTGGTAGTTTCCAATGTACAATTCTGTGTCCTGCTTTGCTTAGGACTGTATTGTGTGAATTTCTTACGTCATTGTTTTCTTTCACATGAAGCATGATGTTTTACAGAAATAATGTAATGAACGTTCCACTTCTCATGTATGTAGTATGATTTCCAGGTTCCTCCACTCTTGCCAGCACTTCTTTCAAAGCATGTTCAAGATGGTAGTGTGTCTAGTGGCACGAAGTCCTTAAAAGTATTTGCACTTCTTGGTGCTGGAGCTTTGGGCCTCCTGAGTTGTGCGACAGTAGCTTCTTCTGATGAGGCTGAGCATGGGTTAGATAGTCCCAGCTATCCATGGCCTCACGAGGGCATTCTCAGTTCATATGACCATGCTTCGTAAGCAAATGCATTTTTGCAATAGTATTCTTCAACGGTTTGGGGAAACTGTTGCACAATGTCTAAAATATCTGATTGAACTTGGAAACAAAATCACTATGTGGGCACCAATATGGAACTTGTGTTTTTCCAATAGTGGTCCTGACCTAATTTAGTTTTTAAGGTCACTGATTTTTAAGAAAGAAATTTTGAGTGTCTTAAGTATCTGTTTGAATCCATTCTTTGATATAAACTCCTCGTCATGGCTGTGAAAACTTTTGTGTGCAGGATTCGTCGGGGTCACCAGGTTTACCAGCAAGTTTGTGCATCATGCCACTCAATGTCTCTTATTTCTTATCGTGACCTAGTTGGTGTTGCTTACACTGAGGAAGAAACTAAAGCTATGGCAGCAGAGATTGAAGTGATTGATGGTCCAAATGATGAGGGTGAGATGTTCACTCGCCCTGGGAAACTGAGTGACCGTTTTCCTCAGCCTTATGCTAATGAACAAGCTGCTAGGTTTGCCAATGGAGGTGCCTATCCCCCCGATCTAAGTCTTATAACCAAGGTGTCCTTTTGCTCTTTCTAGATTCAAATATATTTTAAGTAACGTTTATACCTTTATTGCTAATTATTTACCTCTCAGGCCCGCCATAATGGTCAAAATTATGTTTTTGCTCTTCTAACTGGATACCGTGATCCTCCTGCTGGCGTGATGGTAACTTCTGCTTCTGAACTGTATGTTTTATAAAAAAAATAGCACAAATAGTAATGATATATTTGATAATTTTTGTTTACACTGTTGCAAGATAATCTAATCCATAAATTGATGCAGTGTACAGTTTTAAATTGGTTGTTCCTATTTTTTACCCTGACATCATTCTAAATGGTGTAGCACGAGTAACAAATTTTTTATTGTTATGTGATGCTCTGTTGCTCACCTCTCCTACTCTTGCTCATAGAAGCTCTTGAGTAGGTGTTGTAGGAAGCTCTCTTATTGGATGTAAAGTCAGGGTTGGGCATGTGTCCAAGTTTTTTTTTTTTTTAGATGTGGATTCTTATATTGCTAAGATAAAAGGATCCATATGTCACAAGGCTGTCTGAGTCTGGAGTGCCTGCCTGAAACAGGTACTCTAGCCTCTTTCATAAGTCCATTATAACATAGCTCTTCTTTCAAGTATATATGATTTTTCTTTGGATGCTTACACTCCTGCGTCATTGCTTCCATTCTGGGTCAATTTATGTATTTTAGGTTACAACTGAATTGATTTATGGTGAATTGTTTTCTGACATTTTTAATAACAACATAGATTCGAGAAGGGCTACACTATAATCCTTACTTCCCTGGTGGAGCTATAGCTATGCCTAAAATGCTTAACGATGGTGCTGTTGAATATGAAGATGGTACCCCTGCTACAGAGGCACAGGTGACTTCTGTAGCCTTTGAGTTGCACAATTATTCATAATATCCTTTCAAATTGGGAAATCATGTTATGTTACTTCCTCATTGTGCAGATGGGAAAAGATGTTGTGTCATTTTTGTCATGGGCTGCTGAACCAGAAATGGAAGAACGGAAGCTGGTAAGATCTCTGTCTCCATCCCTCTATCTGTCTGCTGTTATTTGTTAAAAAATTGAATTAATTTTTTCGGTTTCCTTTTTTACTGCATTTGAGTGCTGTTTCTATCTCTCTCTCTCTCCTTTTGCAGCATATCAATGAACACTGAACAGAACCCTATCCCAAAATGTCATTCATGATCTAAAGCCATTAACTCTGCAGTTTTAGAATCACCATAGTTTGCCCAACTATTGTTTTTTCGTTTTCATTTTCCGTCTTTAGTTTTTTTGAATGTCATTCTTGATCTAAAACCAATAACATTGTGCAGTTTTAGAATCACCATAGTTTGTCCAACTATTATTTTTTTCTTTCTTTTTTTTCCTGTCTTCAGTTTTTTAAAATTATAATGCTAATTGTCTCAGTTGTTATTCTTTCTGTTCACCCATTGAAATGGTTAAAGGTTGGGTAACCAAAGTTGATTATAAAAGTCATATACAGTAATCTTTCACAGTGGTAACAATAAATAAGGCAATGGTTGAGACCTCTAATTCCAAATTTTACATATCTTCTACTTGTTCGTATTCTTTTTTCCGTTGTCTAACCTTCTTCAATCGTAATGCTGACAGATGGGTTTCAAATGGATATTTGTGTTGTCACTTGCACTTCTCCAAGCAGCCTACTATAGACGCTTGAGATGGTCAGTTCTCAAGTCCCGGAAGTTGGTCCTTGATGTAGTCAACTAAATCTCGAAGATTTTCATCAAGATGTTCGGGGCACAAGTAGTAAATAAACATTGGAATTAATTTTAGATCACAAGATGAATTTATTGCATCTTTCCGTAGACTATACTTGAGGCAAAATACAATCCAATTTATTAATTGGTATTATGAGTATGCTTTTTGAGGAATAAATAGTACCTGGTTACTCAATGTTCGTTTTTATACATTGAATTTGTGTCTTTATCCTCTTTTAAGTTTGAGGATTAGTTTCTCTATATACAATCTTGATGTGCTATATGTTGCACCGTCTGGAAAACTTTTGAATGGAGATTAATTTAATTTCTCGTAAATAGTCCCAATTTCCTGTTAAAATTCTGTTGTAGAACAGCATGTTTTGCAAGAAATGAGCAGCCTTAATAACTTCTGCTGGACAAAACAGCAATCTAAAGACTAGAAAGATTCAGCATGGTCGAGAATTGTTTACGACGGTTCAAATTATGAAGAGTTGAAAACGAGTTGAGGATGAGTGGGTAATACTTGAGAGTGCCACGAAATGTGGTTGCATTAACTAGAAAATGTATGCTTGCTCTTTTTATGCTAGTTTTCGAATTTTACTACATATTCAAAACAAATAACTTGTTTCTCGATGTAATTATCGCTAACAAAATTAATGAATTAGTGGCCGATTAATCCAAGCATTAAGAATAGAACTAAAAACAATTTATAAAATCAGTTGGAGATTTAAAACTTTTTAATTAAAAATAAGATTTAAAATTAGGTTAAAATCATTCGTCCTAATTAATATGTATAATGAATCCCCAAGCCTCGACATGAATATATGTCTCTAAAGAAAATCCTACAAGACTCCTTTAGTTGCTGGACTGTATACTTTTTATTTTTTAATGGCAAGTGTACGAGATTGTAACAGTAATATAGTGGACCTTTGAATCAAATTATCATTCCCATAAGAACTAGACTTTAATACTTAATTTACTATTTTTAACTATTATTTGACGAAAACAAACAAAGAGTTGTGATGTATTGTGATTTTTGATCTAACTACTTGAAAAAAACTAATGGGAAAAATACATAAATCCTACCTTTATCTTACACTATTTCAAAAATGACAAAACAACTTTCATATTTCAAAAATCAGAAATTTCACCTATACATACACATATTTATTTATATATATATATATATAAATATATATTTATATATATAAA
>CAIGRS010304754.1:0-10776 GCA_903798395.1 Fraxinus floribunda
TGAAGGCTGTTCATCCTAAACAAAAAGAAAGCATAACATCAAAAATCAAAACCATGACAAATAATGAACCAGAGTTTTGAGGAAAATAGCAGAAATACAATCATTTACAACTCAGCATAAATGCTGGCCAAGTATCAAGTTAACACTTCATTTATCAAATCTACATGTGATGTAATGTTTATGTAATGATAAATAATTACACATTGTGATATATTAAAAAAAGAGCTTTAATAGAATTATAATACTTAAGCTTTAATAGAATCATAATACTTAATCAAAAAAATTATATATAAACTAAGCAAACGTGCATTGCACGTTGCTTACACCTAGTATATAAAAAAAAACAAGAATATATGGAATTGACCAAGCTTAAAGAGTTTACTTATAAGTGTTGGCAATAGAAATCGGATCAACAAATTCCTTTCACCTAGTCAGAATTTTTGCAAACTAAACTCACTGGTTTTGATGTTTAAACCAAAACAGGAGGAGAAATAACTATTTGGGAGCGAGATATTTTGAATTTGCATGCTTTTCTTCTCTTATACAGGAGTACAGGGGCAGACGCAAAACTTTAACATTGGGGGGCACAATCGAACTTGCAAAGAAGTTGAGATAAATTTTACAATCGAAAATTTACGTCCAAAAAAATAAAACCCCATGTAATTTTACATCAGAAAATTTACATGGGATATGACTTTTTCGGATGTAAAATTTCGAAAATTTCGAAAATTTTCTATTAAAATGATGAAAATTACATTGAGAAATTTGTATTGCAAAAATAATAAATGTTCATGAAATAATTGAATTTTTTTTTTTAAAAAAATGTGGGTTAGACGTCTTTGTAAAGACTCACGTTTAACGTATTTTTAACTATTTTTGATATATGTTTGAACTATTCTATATGCCCATAATGTAGTTCTTGAAATAAGCTTCGAAACAATATAAGCAATTTGTAGATTCGATTAGGGTACGATTATCGGAGAATTTTTAGAATTAGTATATTATCGAAATTCAAATTTATTTTGATTTTGCCCCTATTTGGTGGAGATTAAAATCAATTTTTTAGTAAATTTTGATAAAAACTAAACAGTTATGAATTTTATGAAATATGTTATTAAAATTAATTGTTAATTTTGATATAGATTAAAATTTAAATTTCAATCGATACCAAACATGATTTTATAATAAAAAAATAAATAAAAAAAATATCACAAAAGTTGGGGGGCACGTGCCCACCTAGGGCCCCCTGGGTCCACCCATGCAGGAGTATTTATAGATTTCATTCGGGATTTTGGGGCAATCCGATCATTCAAGGAGAGATGGCAGGTGGCATTCTTCTATTGCTTAGCTTGTAATTGATTCAGTTCGAGTATCACATTTTATTCATTGACTTACGTGTCTTGGTAACGACCTCTAGCCAACATGTATGGGAAGAAGCTTTGATCGCTTTGAGCAAGCCTTTTACGCTCTTGTTCCCGTGCATGTCGCTTAAGCTTCGTGGGCAGAGAGAATTGTTTGTGGAGGATAATTTTTAATTTAAAAAATAGTCCTCAAAGTCCGATTCTATTTTGTATATTAAATCTAGGATTTCTATTATTTTATGCTAAAGAGCCACGAAATGATTGATGGCTTTGTCTGAATATGCTTTTCCACATTTTTCGATGATGATATGGGTTTCGTTAAGAGGACATGTTCAAGATTGCTATTGTATTATGCGCACTTTAATGGGCTTGTTTGCAATTTTCTAGACTTGTGGTTTATATGTGTTTAACGCTAGGGGTACGCGTGGTTTTGTCCATTTGTTTGGGATTCTATCAACCGTCGTTCATTTCAACGATTATATTAATTTTTTAAGTTCAAGAAACAAAAGTTTTATAGCCTAGGCATATATTAGAAACACATATAAATGCTTTAAGCAGAGGGAACTCTTACACTATTTTCAATGCTCAAAATTTACCGGGCAATGTAGAAGGCCCTGGAAATCCAGAGAAGGAAGATATATATCGTCTTGGAGCTATTCTGATTGAAGTTCTTACTGTTAGACCTATAAACTCTCATAGAAAACTAGATAACCTGAAGTTTCAAGTAATGATAGTTGTTCATTATTATTATATAGTATTATATACGAACCCTACGTTACGTCCATTATTGTATCAGTTTTTGTTTTAAATTCTTAATTAGCTGGAGTTCATTTAATCCTTTATAATCTAAGATCAAATCATTGATTCACAGGTCGAAAGGAGATTTGCAAAACCACAAACAGAACTTCGAGGTCTAATAGATCCCTTGTTGTAATGTAACCCAAATTTTAATGCAAAATTGGAGTTTTAGTGGAATTGGCCATGAAAGGATCAAAGTTACATTTTGATTGGAGTTTCGTTTAGAAAATGGAGTTTGGACAAGTCATTGGATGAATCTGGGATTCGTCGCCGTATTTTTGCTAGCTGGCCGCTCGAGTGGCGCAGTCGTATTTTCTCCCAAGACTTGGAGCTAGCCTGCGAGTCCTCCTGGGATTCGAGCGATGGTTTTGTAACTCGCCTATCGCTAGTTGGCCGCTCGAGCGATAGGTCTAGCCCAAGCCCATTTCGCATTTTAACGCATTTTCAGAATTCCTATTCATCTACAACTTGAGTTTTAGGGCATGCATAAATTCTCCATGACCTATATTGAGGTCATAACATATGACATCTTGAGAGTTTTAGATCTTAATTGAGAGTATTGAGATCTTGTTGTAAACACATTCATTATTGATTATAATGAAATTCTTCTCCTATGACTATGATTTTTTTCTATCTTGGGTTTCCAAATAAATCTCGATGTTCTTATTTTATTCTTGCTTATTTCATTATTTTTATTATCCTCTGATTAACTCACAACAAATAGCTATCAGAGCAAGATTGGTTTTTCGTATGGCATCAATGAAATATAATATTCTGTTATTGGATTGAAACACGAGATTTACCTTATGGCAAAGTAAAGATGTAAACGGTTCTTGCACGTATGGATTTAGATGAAGCCTTGCTTTACTTTGATAAAACGCCTTCAACCTGGATGTAGGATGAAAAGTAGCATAGGGATCGAAAAGCACAATCTCAAATTCATCAATATCTTTCAAATCAAATTCTTCAGGATGTTTTAAAGGAGAGAAGTGTCGTTGTGTTGTAGTTGAAGTTGGAGCAACTTTGCATGACTAAGAGCATCAGCAAGCTATACATGAAACAACGCTTGTATTCTTACCGGATGTCTAAGGTGCGTCATTGGATGATCACTTAACTATATATGATAAAGAGCTTGACCAGCAAGTCACACTTGAAACAGCGCTTGGATTCATACTGAATGTTCGAAGATACGTCATTAGATGATCACTGAACTATGTTCAAAGAAATCGTGGCTAATTTGGAATCATTGGAAGTTAAGTATGATGAGGAGGACTTGACGTTGATATTGTTGTGTTCATTTCCGCCATCATATGTGATTTTTAGAGATACTATTCTCTATAGTCGGGATACTCTCATTGTAGAAGACGTCGTGCTGTTTTACTATCTAGAGAATCTGGAAGTCAAGTTGAAGGCCGATTGTTCGTGGGAGAAATGAAGATAAGAATTTTGGTTGAAATATGAGGACATGTCGATATTTAGACATGCAGAAAAAACATGCCACGATTATAAGAATAAAGGACATATCAGAGTTGATTGCTATTATTTGAAAAATAGAAATAAAGCTGCTGGTGCTACTGATAAAGGAAAGCAACTTAAAAATACAATTGAAGCTGATGTTGTGGTAGATGGGATAATTTAACAGGTTCCAAACCTTTTGATGAATGTGTTCTTTACTCAGCATGCACTTGCTATATGTGTCCTAGCAGAGACTGGTTTACAACATATGAAGGAGTTTCAAGAGGTGCAATGATTATGGGAAAGAATGTGCCTTGCAAAATCATCGAAATTGATACAGTTAGAATTAGAATGTTCGATGAGGCTATTAGAACACTTACAGATGTAAAGCATGTTCCAGAACTGAAACTGAATCTCGTATCTTTGGGTGCACTTGACTTAAAGGATTATAAACACACTAGTGAAGGTAAGTCGAGGTGCTCTTGTTGTCATGAAGGGATATAAAAGCTCTACACAATTGTACATTTTGTGGGATTCTATAGCTATAGGAGATGCAACAGTTTCTACTTCTTTAACAAATGCGAAAATTAAATTTTTTTTTTGGCATATGCAGCTTGGGTATATGAGTGAGAATGATATGTTAGAGTTGAGTATGGGGAGACTTCTTGATGGGCAAAACAACAGTAAGATAAATATTTGAGAGTATTGTGTTTTTTATGAACAAAAAAGGTTAGATTCTTTAAAGGAAGACACAATACGAAGGGAAGACTTGAGTATATCCATTCAGATCTTTAGGGATTGGCTAGAGTACCTTCTAAATGAGTTGCTTATTACTTGTTGACATTGATTAGTAATTTTTATATGAAAGTTTGGGTATTCTTCTTGAAACAAAAGAGTGATATATTTGAGACCTTCAAGGAGGGGAAAACAATGATAGAAAAGTAGACTAGAAAGTATGTGAAACGTTTACGCACAGATAATAGGTTGGAGTTTTGTTCAAATGAATTCAATAGATTATATAGGACTGAAGGTATCTTGAAACACTTGACAGTGTCTAGGTGGCTGAATGGATGAATAAAACTTTAATGGAAAGGTTCGTTGTATGTTTTCAAATTCTTGGTTATTTAAGACTTGGCTAAGCTGCTCTTACAACTTATTTTCTGACTAATCGCTCACCCTTAATTGCCATTGAGATAATAGAAAGTTAAAGCCTAAGACTAGAAAGTGTATGTTTCTTGGGGGTATAAATCAAGTATGAAGGGGTATAAATTGTGGTGTCCCGAGAAAAGAAAGGTGGTGATTAGTAAAGATGTGGTAACTGATGAACTTGCTATTATTCATAGTTCATCACATGAGAATTCTGATAAACTAATATTTTGCCTACACCACCAGCAATACCACAATATTTAATTGCTAAAGATAAACCTCGTAAACAGATTAAACCTCCACAGAAGTATGAAAAAATAGATTTAGTAGCTTATGCATTAAGTGTGGCTGAAAGTATTGATTTCGCTGAGGAGCTTGAGATATATTTAGAGACAGCCAGTTGCACTGATTCTAGCAGATGATGGATTGCTATGCAGGAGAAGATGAAGTCATTGAATAAAAATAACACTTGAGACTTGGTAAAATTATCGAATGATAAGATAGGTTGCTCTCTACAAGTGAGTGTTCGAAATGAAATAAGCAACATCAGGGATCGAAGATGTAAGGTATACTGCTATATTGGTAACATAGGGCAATAGTCAAGTTCTAGGTGTTGACCTCATAGATGTGTTCTCACCAACAATAAAACATAGCTCAATTAGAGTTTTACTTGGGGTTGTGGCTAAGAATGACTTAGAGCTTGGGCAGATAGATGTCAAGAGAGCATTCTTGTATGGAGAACTTGAGGAGAACATTTACATGCAACAAACAGAGGGTTTCATAGTTTTTGGAAAAGCAAACTATGTATTCTAGTTGAATAAGTCCTTGTATTGACTTAAGTAGTCGTTGAAGCAGTGGTATAAAATGTTCGATTCATTCTTGAGTATTCATAATTTCATTAGAAGCAGTTATAACAATTGTGTGTACTTCAGAGAGGGAGATGATGGATCGATTACTTATTTATTGTTGTATGTTGATGATATGCTCATACGGCCAAGGAAAAATAAGTGGTCAGAAAAGCGAGATCTCAACTTTGTGATGAGTTTGAGATAAAAGACTTGTGTGCAACACGAAAGATTCTTGGCATGGAAATTTTGAAATAAATGAAGGCCTGCAGATTGTATTTGAGTAAAAAAGGGTACATTGAGAATGTGCTTCAAAGATTCAATATGCTAAATTCTAAGTCTATCAGTACTTCCTTGGCTGCCCACTTTAAATTATCACCTAGATTGTTTCCACAGCCAGATAAAGAGATTGATTATGTGTCTAGGGTTCCTTATTCCAGTGCAGTTGGTTTGCTTATGTATGTTTTAGTTTGTACAATACTAGATTTGACACATGCAGTGAGTGCAGTTAGTAGGTACATGGTAAATTCTGGCAAAGAATATTGGAAAGCAAGGCAGTGGATATTCAGATACTTGAGGGGCTCTTCTAATACTTGCCTGCATTTTGGTAGAAATATAAATGAAGTCATTGAGTATGTTGATTCAGATTATGTAAAAGATCTTAATAAGAGGAGATCACTTATATGATATGTGTTTACCTTTAGAGGCTGTGCTATCAGCTAGAAAGCTACTTTGTAATATACAGTAGATTTATCTACAATAAAAACAAAGTACATGGCCATCACAGAGGCATGCAAGGAGGTTATGTAGTTGTGAGGATTGATTAGTGAAATCAGTGAACACTTGTAGATTTCTACAGTATATTGTGATAGCCAGAGTTCTATCTTTCTGATTAGGGATAAAATGTTTCATGAGAGGACTAATTATATTGATGTGAGGTATCATTTTGTGCATGATGTGATTGCTCGTGGTGATATTATAGTGAGTAAGATTGATACCAAGGATAATCTTACTGATATGATGACAAAATCACTTCCCATTGTAAGTTTGAACAATGCTTGATCTTAGTTGGTATTTGTCATTGATTTAGCCCATTGGAGTTTGTTTGGAAAAGGTGGATTGGTGTTCACTTGGAAATGTGTTTTTTGAATTCCTTGTATTGGAATTTGGTTCAGGTAGAGATTTGTTGTAATGTGACCTAAATTCTGTTAGGAAATCACAGTTTTAGTTGAATTGGCCTTGAAGGATCTAAATTACATTGGGAATAGAGTATCGGTCGGAAATGGGATTTGGACAAGTCATTGGATGAGTCTAGGAATCATCGCCACATTTTCGCTAGCCGCTCAAGCAGCGTCGTCTTATTTTCTCCCGAGAATTAATGCTAGCCAAGAGCTTGCCGGCTCTCGAGTAACGATGATGTTGCTTGGCTATCACTGGCTGGCCGCTCGAGTGACAAGGTTATCAGTTCATGCCCGTTTCTCGTTTTAACACATTTTTAGAACTTCTATTCATCTACAACTTGGATTCAAGGGCATGTATATATTCATCATGACCTATGTTGAGGTCATAATATTAATACAATACCTGGAAAGCTTTAGATCTTAATTGAGAGTATTAAAAAATTGCTGTAAATACATTCATTATTGATTATAGTAAAATTTTCCTCCTTTACCTGCGATTTTTTCTTATCTTGGGTTTCCAAATAAATCTTGGTACTCTTATTTTGTTTTTGCTTATTTTATTATTTTCATTATCTTGCAATCAATTCACAAAAATACAGAAATAGTTACAAATTGTATTTTGAAAAAAATACAATAGACATGAATCTTCTTGTGGTTCCAAAGTTGCAATTAATTCTCTGATTAATGATCTGAATGCTTGAACACGAGGAGCCACCTGACTTAAATTATAGACTTCGAGATTTGTTGAGAATTTTATTTGTCGAGAGCTTCACTTGTTCGACGCTTGGATTTGTACTTCAAAAACTTGGACTTGATCTTGATTTGATTTGATGAAAACTTTGATCTTCTTGGATTTGCTTGACTTGAGGAAGGTTTTGATCTTCTTCGTGTTTGCCGAACTTGGTCTTGGTTTGAATTGAGGAAGACTTTGATCTTCTTGGATTTGCTTGACTTGAAGAAAGTTTTGATCTTCTTCGTGTTGGCTGGACTCGGAGTTGAGAGAATTCCTTCAACACTTCGTAGTTTTCTCTTCCCCTTTTCCTTTTCCATTCCAAAAGACCTTTAATTTTATTTATAGGAGAAATTCGTGGCCAATTTTGGTAATTACTCAATTAATTCAATTAGATTGATTATAATTGAATAATTGTGAATTTTAAGAAAAAGTAGGGTGGGCTTTTAAAGTTTTATGGGTTTTAGTAGACTTTAGTTTAATAAATTAAATTGGGCTAATCATTTAAATTTTGACACAACCCAATATTTGCCATTTTATTTATTTATTTATTTTTTATGTCTACAAATGTCCCCTCAAGATTTATTAATTTTTTTTTTGACATAATCGTTGTTCGATTATTTATTTTATTTTACACAATTCGTGATTTTCTTGATTTATTTATTTATTTTAACAGATTTTTTTATGTTTTGTGGTAAGTTGGGTTCAAGTGAAGCCCGATATTTATATATTTATATGAACAAATTTTGAGATTTAAAGTTTAATAGGTCAAATTTTTTTTAAAAAAAAGGTAAATTTTTCTCTCTTTCCTTCTTTTGCCGTTTTTTTTCCACCTATTTTTCTTTTTTCTTTCTTTCTTTCCACACACACACACACACTCTCTCTCTCTTCCTTTCTTTCTGCCACGTTTTGTTTTATTTCATTTTTTTGTTTTTTTTTTAAATTCTTTCTTGGTTTCTCTTATGCAGAGTTTTTGCATGCGCAGAAACTAAGATTTGAAATCAAGAATATTCTTTTTTTTTTTAAGTCGTGAACAATACCCTACTATTCACGTGAAAAGTAACTTTTTTATTTTTATTTTTTACTTTTCTTCCCACTTCTTTTTTTGTGTTAGTTGTTATAAAAATTGGAGATAATATTTTTCATTTTTTTTTTCAGGAATTCAACTTTTAGAACAAGTCAGAGATTTTGAAGTTTGATATTTTCTTGGTGTAGAGTAAAGTTTTATACTACAATTATTTGAGGGTTTAGAAAATACCCAAAATCGCCAACTGTTTCCTGCATGTTGAAGACCAAGGACTGCTACCTTTCACCATTCAATGTACTTTGTATTTGGAACCAAGGACTGTTCCTTCGACCGTCCAAGAAACTTTGTGTTTGGGATCAAGGACCTTTCCTTCGACTGTCCAAGACACTTTATGTTTGGGACCAAGGACCGTTCCTTCGATTGTCCAGGCATATTGTGTTAGGGACCAAGGACCGTTCCTTCGACCGTTCAAGTTACTTTGTGTTTGGGACCAAGGACCGTTTCTTCGACCGTCCAAAGCACATTGTGTTAGGGACCAAAGGCTATTCCTTCGACCGTTCAAGANGACCGTTCCTTCGATTGTCCAGGCATATTGTGTTAGGGACCAAGGACCGTTCCTTCGACCGTTCAAGTTACTTTGTGTTTGGGACCAAGGACCGTTTCTTCGACCGTCCAAAGCACATTGTGTTAGGGACCAAAGGCTATTCCTTCGACCGTTCAAGACACTTTGTGTTTGGGACCAATGACCGTTCATTCGACCGTCTAAGACACTTTGTGTTTGGGACCAAGTACCTTTCCTTTGACCATCCAAGGTATATTGTGTTAAGGACCAATGACCGTTTCTTCGACCGTCCAAGGCACTTTGTGTTTAGGACCACAGACCAGCTTCTTCAACCGTCTGAGTTGCATATGCCCATAATTAGTGAATGTTACAAGTCAGAAGCTGCCATGTTCAACTGATCTAACAGGCATCTTCCCTTTTGTGTCTCTCGAAACCATCAGATGGCGATTTTTTTAGATACGTCGCCTAGAATGCGGGTAGGCTTTTTTTTTTTTTTTATCTCCATTTTTTGTAGGTTTTCCGAGCATTCCCAAATGATTGAATTCCTCTATGAATCCAAACTCTTTGTAAGATCAGACTGGAGAGAATGATAGGAGAATTAGCGCGATTCATGGAATAGATGATACTCATGATTTTCACGGCCCACCTTGAAAATACCCAAATACTATTAATGAAGGCATTTCGGCATTCAATGTAGATGTTTTCCAAGATGAATATGAAGTGAATTATGAGACTTCGAGAGCTAACATTCCAGAGTTAGTCAAGAAATTCCAGTTGCTCCATCTTCATTGGCTTTAGTTAACATTCCGCCTTTAGAAATAAATAGTCATCAGGCAGTTCCAATTTGTTCTTCCATGGCTGGTCCACCGCCTGGGATCACTCAAGAGTCTACTTACTTGAAAACTGCTTTGCAAGAAGCCTGACTAATTATCTCCAGAAGTGTTTTAAGGACGTCCTGAAGCATGGATTTTCCAACATCCGATCTTGGTAGGATAAGAATAACTTAATTTTTCAGAACGTTTTTACCAGTTTATTCCGCGCAGATCCGACACCTTTGATGGAACACATGGACGTGTTTCTTAAAGAAGTCGACATTTATTTATCTGTTCTTCATTTAAAGATAAGATTAGTTAGCTAACTTTTGAGTGGGACAGACTCCGTGATGAACTTCAAACCCATCAGGAACAGAAGAGTATGTTTGGAACTGCAAATGCCGCTTTAAAAGAATCACAGATTAGAAATGTTTCTAGCGTAGCATCCATCGATTAGAGAAGGAAGACCCTTGAAGATAGTTTACTACAAGTGATCAATGGCGAGTGATCATCTTCTTTTAAGACCAAATTGTATGAATTTTGATTTTTTAATGTTCTTTGTCTTTTTAAGATGAACTTTTTTTCTTGTTTTTTGTGCATTTTTTTACTGCGAAAAATGGTAAACAAATTGAATGAATTTTTAGTTGTGACTGGACTTGAATTTATAATTTATTCAAGTTGCCTAAGTACCCAAATGGGATCAAGTCGAACGTAATTTGTTACAAGAACAAACAAATTTTTTTTTTATTATTTTTTAATTTGGGGGGTGGGGGGTATTACAATGAAAAACTTAAAAAAAAAAAACAACTTCAAGTGTAAAAATGCTTTAGAAACTTTCCATTGATAGGTCCGACTTGTA
>CAIGRS010304780.1:0-15755 GCA_903798395.1 Fraxinus floribunda
GGCCTCTTTTAGTATAGGTAGATTTACATATCAGAATTTTCGGCATTTCGCACACTTGTCCTGACCTTTTCCTGAATTCCAATTCACCCCCTGAACCATTCCGATTGTTCAACTTGGTCCCTGAAGTTTAATTCTCGTTCAATTCAATCCCTGAACTTTCTTATCGTTGCAAACCAGTCCCTAAAATATACTGTGTTCAATGCCCACAAACAACACTGTCTGCACACATTCACGCACATACACGTGTCCCTAAAATATATTGTGTTCATTGCACACACTATAGGCCTGTCTGAGAATGATTCCCTCTCTCCAGCAAAATTGATTTTCATGCCGTTATCTTTGACTTCTTCTCACAAATGTCACATCTGAAATTGTGGAAAATGAGCCGTTGAAGGCTTCAACGGTAAGAAATTGAATTTTAATTCACTTTTAATATATCCCAGACACACCCATATTTCTCTCAAAACTCAAATTTCAGACCCAAAAAAAGGAACAACAGGGGCAAGTTCATCAGCATCTTCAATTTTCATGTCTACATCGAATATTTCAAGTGCATTTGTCTGAATTCTCAGGGGGCATTAATTGAATGAAAATCTGTTACTATTTGCAATCTGAGGTACGTAAATCTCCAAAATCTTCAATGAATATATTTCATAAATAGTCCTATCGTTATATGTTTTGTTACAAAAACAAACCAATATCAGAATTTCTCTGATACCATTTGTTAGGATTGATATCACTTGTTGTGACATCAATCAATGGATTGAGATGTTGAAAATATGTGGTAAAGTAATAAAATATGTGATCAAGAACAAAAGAATAAAATAAGACAAGAATATGGCAGATGAATTATGAGATTTTATTGCACCACAAGAATAATAGAGAAGAGAGAAAAATATTCCTATAAACTAGTAATCATAAATCTCACACTATAAATTGTATAGAAAAGCCTAGTATTTATAGAAAACATGTAGTGAACGTTCAAGACCTCTTGGTAGAGTTGTTGATGAAGTAGGATGTCAAAAATTGAGTCCAAAACGAANCTAGTAATCACAAATCTCATACTATAAATTGTATAGAAGAGCCTAGTATTTATAGAAAACATGTAGGGGGCGTCCAAGACCTCTTGGTAGAGTTGTTGATGAAGTAGGATGCCAAAAATTGAGTCCAAAACGAAGTATGAGAAGAAAAATACAAAAAATACACATTCGGACCGAAAAACTTGCTACGGGCCCGACCTGTCCCTCGGGTTAATGCTCCAAAAAGCGTCTTTTGTCATCCAAAAGTCCTCCTTCAAGTCAAACTCCTTATTATCGTAGAAATTTGATCTTCATAATTTGACATAGGACTCCAATAGCATTCCAAACTTGAATTCTTCATAATGTGTGCTTCAATTAGAATTCTTCAATTATTTCAACAAAGAATTCGGGTCACACCCAAATTCTAACATGATTAAATGCCGTTACTTTTTCACCGGAAATTGCACTTTAGGTTCAAATGATTGATGCACGTAAGTAGCATTTAGGAGTAAACATACATAATCGACATATTGTTGAAAATGAGTTTTAGCTTTTTTTCAATGCCCTGACTATTCACGGAATGTGAGAAGGAAACGAACTTTTCTTAGGTTCAAATGATAAATGCACACAAGTAGCATTTATGAGCACATATAAAGATCAGACATTGTTGAAAACGACTTTTAAATATTCTCCAGTGTCCTGACTATTCACAGAATGTGAAAAGCAAACAAACTTTTCTTAGATTCAAATGATCGATGCACACAAGTAGCATTTAAGAGTAGATATACAGAATAGACAAGATTCTTGAAAACGGGCTTTGGATATTATTCAATATCCCGATTATTCACTAAATGAGAGAAGCAGACAAACTTTTCTTAATATTATGTTCAAGTGTAAGTGCATTTTGTATATATGATCGTGCAGCCCATATGCTTAGCCTTTAACTAGAGACCTGTAAAGAAAAGAAACAAAAAATATTCCTTCCGTCCTACTCCTTGATTGATTCGTCCTTTTCCGCCTCGCACATTTTTGAATTATGCTACTGGGTCAGGCTCAAAGCCAGGCCCAGTGACAGGGGGCGCACGTGGGGCCCCCCTATTGGAGGGGGGGGGGCGGGCTCCCTTGGCCTGGCTTTGAGCCTGGCCAAGGGGCTTTGCCCCACAATTTTTCTGTAAAATATTTTGGATTAGAAGTCTGCCAAAGAAAGCAGCTTTTAATTTGACTTTTTAGAACAGTCTCGTGGTTACTGAAATTTTATAACATAAATTAATGGGTTGTACTATGGGTACATAAATGTACTCATAGGCGCTCCCTATTGGTGGGGTGCTCCCTATTGGTGGGGCGCCTAAAGGCAACAAACGCCTCACCTCAGGCGCCCCACCAATAGGGAGCCACGGGTGTTCATTATGAACATCTCTATGGGTACACTTAAGTAGCATTTTCTTAAATTAATTAACATTGGCACTGTCGAACATGAATTAAAGTCATAAATCTCGTGATTATTAAAATAATTTATCTTTTTTACAAAAAGTTGATTATATGTTTTTAATATTTAAGACTAGTCCTTTCGCCAGTACCTAGTCATCTGATTAAAAACTTGCAAAATAAAATAAAAAATCGAGTCTCGAGGACGGGCCAACCCAGCATGGAACATGAACTCACAAGTCAAGATTAAACCCACGTAACGCACCATGTGGAATCTACGACTACATGCCCTCATTGGAATTTATTTTATTTCAGTAATTAATAACAAAATAGAAAAATAATTGAAAGGACAAATCTTGGGTACTCGATCATAAATGGTCATAAGAGTAAACCTTAATCAATGGTCTTTTTGAAGGCTCGTCAATGTTGCTTAAGCTAGCTCGAGTGATGTGATGGTTGGACGAGAGCCCAAGTTTTTGTTCCTCTTGTACTTCGTGCATTCTAGTCGAGGAAATCGATCGTGGGGTCATCACTGAAATATCAGCATGCATGCTTACTTTTGATGATCTTTGTCACGTTTCATACTTGAGCTATAAAAATTTATGTATTCATGTACCATCTACAGAAATGTATCAATATACATAGTAAATATTTGACGTCTAGAAGCTACTAAAGCTGTAAAAACAGTACAAAATGCTTGTTTTGTGCAAGACATGAAGAAAAATACAATTTAAGACAATCCAATGAGAGAATTATTTTCACGAATTTGGTTTCTTTGTGTTGTGTCTCTGTCTTTGGTCTGGTCAAGTCTCTCACATTCCCTTCAACCCCACCTTAAGACCATTCCGTGAACTATATCATTATAGTCCAGTCTAGTCAAATTTCCTATCACCTCTTCCTTTCATTGTCTTGCTCTTCCTTTGATACACACAAAACTTTTTTTTGACTTTGACGTTTATGGGATTATTTTAGGATTATGTATTCTCGATATACTTTAATATGTAAATTTGGGTCCGAAAGCGTCAATATGAACGTTAAAATTATATACGACTTTTATCTAACTTAAAATTAGAAGACAAAACTTAATTTTTCTTACCAATTCAACTGAAAGCTACGTCTGATTTAAACATCGAATCGATTTGATCAGGTGGAGACCCAAATTCACATATTTAATATAGATTGAGAACTCGGAATTAAACTACTTAAAATGTTGGAAATTCTTGTCCATATTTTCTCGATGTTTAAAGATATTTACTATTACGCATTAATATTATTATATGTAATATTGCTACATTTAATGAGATTAGAATTTATAAAAGTGAACTTAAAGTAAGAAACTAACATGACTATTCTAAAAGTTTGTCTTGCTATAAGCTCCAAAACAAAGGGAGAAATTAGGGTTCTAAGTTCTAACAACGTGTTTCATCGAAACCTAAATGTAAAGATTCATCTAGTCAACCTCAAACGTAAGATATCTTGTTTTGCTGCCTAATGTACTAAATTACCCAAAATCATTACAAGTAAATAACTGGAAAATATTTCACCACGAGACTTTCTATATTAAAATAAATAAATAATTTTTTTGAGATACCAAAGCAAGCACTAAAGCAACTGCCGATTTTTCTGAGTCTGAAACTGAGTATTCTCAGGTGAGTCTATTTTCTGCCCTACTTTGCTATAATCTGCTATTTTCCTCTGCTCAAAGAAACATCACATTATCAGAAACTCTCTCTTAACAGTGAAATTCACTTAAATACATGTAATTCTATATCTCTTTGGAATATTTGCATGGAGAAACACTGAATCTTGTTACATTTTTCGACCCTGTATATAAAGTTGTGCAGGTGTTTCAAGAAAGTGAGATCAAATGGAGGAAAACCCATCTCGGGGATCATCAAGAAATGGGGCCATGCGCCACCGCGACGCGGTGATGGATGACGATGGTGTAGATAAGACTACGTGCACAGGGAAGTCCTGCCAATCTTGTACCGCTGGAGTGATCGCCGACTGTGTTGCCGTCTGTTGCTGCCCTTGCGCCTTCGTGAACGTTCTTGCACTGGCGTTTATCAAGGTGCCGTGGATGGTGGGCCGGAAGTGCTTTGTCATGGCCAAAAAAAACCGGCGGTTAAAGGAGAAGAAGAGAAAACGTGAAAGGAGTTATAACGACTGTTGTGGGGACACATTTGGAATTTCTGGAAAGGGACGGATAAATGGAGGAACAGTATTGGAAATTGTATCACCGGAGGAAGAGCTACCGGACAATTTCAGCGCGGGGTTTGAGGCTGAAGAAATTTTTCATTTGGGTTTTGGTAGAGTTTCTTTCACTGGAATTCCTTGTGAAACTAGGGTAATTAGGGAAATATAATTTTTGAAAAATTATTTCTTGCTTAAACGTCTTTTTTCGACTCTCTCTATATGGTCTACACTACACATGTTTGGTCGTGCTTATAAGTATCAAGGCTTAATTGTAACTACAGATAAACAAATTGTGAATCTATAAAATAATTGTGACTCCTACTTTATTTACTTTTTAAAAAGCAGTTCTTAAGCACAACCAAGGTATGAGCCTGCCAATTTTGTTAAATGGCATTAGTGTAATGCAGCAGTAGGCTAGTAGCGAGGTGTCATCTCCTAGCTCCAGCTTAATGATTCTGATGAGAAATTATGGGAATGTACTATTCCACATTGTTATTTAGTGATGGCGTGACTGGTATGGGGAATTAAAGAGATCAAGCAACACAAGCTATATATTTAAGCTTGGCCAAACATGCAAGTTCATGAACTTGCTAGTCTAACAGTAGAAGAACTTTCATCTCACCAGCTTCAGAACATTGATCCCTACATACATAAAAGGAGGAAAATCTTGAAATTTAAACAATTTTGTGTGCCATTGCATTAAAATCAAGCATGGTGCAGCTGATACCCCTTCAAGAACCTGCAGATGACTGATTTAATTGACTACACAATTTGTGGTACTACTCACCCTGTCCATAGTCAGTGGGCATCTCTCAAGGGATATCTTGAACCTCTTCCTAGCTTTGTGAAAAAACTCGAGAAATTTGGCGGGCTGCCAAACAACAGTTCCTTTTCTCTCAACCAACAAACACAAGAAGCACAAGACCACGCTACCACCAGTGTTCATGGAACACTAACAACATGTTATCATCAACGAATTAGACCTGAAATCTTTTAAGCAACCATGTCTGGTTTACAATGTGCAAAATTAGAAGCTTCTAACTTCAGATTCAAACTGCATTTTGAATCATTTATCCCTAAAATGTACCAATTGAAGAGTAAAAAGGGAGCTATTAGCCGGCATGTGTAAATACACATGCAGATGAGTAATTGGAAGAATCGGAGATTGGTTCATTGAGAACTTTTGTGAAACAAATCAAATAAGCTGATTCAACAGCGTCAAACTAACGGGATGTGCTTATTCTCCAACTACTATCATACAGGAAACCCTAGAGAGAAACGGCAGCAGTTCATGACAAAAGTAGACTAAAGAACAAAATGCCACATGAACAACAGGTCACATCCCAAGATTAACCTAATTAAGAGCCTCATATCATACTTTTAACTAATCCTTCTAAGATGACGTATTCTCAACCACCTTTTTTACCTTTTCCACCACTGTTTCTACGTTCTCCAGGAGGGATTTAAGCTCATATTTCAAGCTGGATTTGTCGTCGAGTAAAATTTTGTCACTGCAGTTTTCCAGCATAACAGCCATCATCTCAAGTTTCTGCCTGATGATGCCAACATCAGACACCTCGTCATTCGCAGGCTGGAATGAGTCTGGCTTCTCGGGGGATCGCTTGATGGGAGAAGCGATTTTTGTACGAGAACTATGAGGCCTTGAAACAGCCGAGGACTGCTGCAGCTTATAGATAACAATCTGGCCGCCAAATGGACTTTGGTTTATGGAGGATCTGAAGGCTTCTTTTGCATCAGAGTCATTCATGTAGACAATCTGCACACTCATAGAATCAGGCACCACGCAAGTTTCTGTTTCATTTAGACTCCCAAACCTACCAAACAGCTGAACAACATCATCCTTCGATGGCAAAGTGAATCCAGTAGAAAATGTCAAAATGAGGGTCGTTAGCGAAGCATTTCTGTTGGCTTTATCAACTCTCTTTCTTGAGCCGGAAATCCTATCAGCTTTTTTGGCCCTGGTTGTATCAGACTTTGCTACTTTCTTTTGATTCCCTGCTTTGGTACTTTTGGGCTCAAAAGATTTCGCCTCTGCATGAGTAAGATAATTTCTTAGATTATCTGGCTGGGAATGCAGTGACTTTCTCTTCCCGCCTGACTGACATTTATGAAATATCATGTAGTTTGATCCATGTAAATAGATTGAACTCCTGAATGCAGAAGTAAATTTTGAGACTGCATCAAGAGAACTTTTCTTGGTCAAGTAAACATGATCCACAGCTGCACACTGAATCTCAGATAATATATCAGTAACACTAACATCTACTGCAAAAGTAAACGTCGTATTCTCAGTATCCTCGACTGCATCGCTCACATTACCAGATGTGTCATCTCCTTTCTGCTTTTTGTTAGACAGTTTCTCAACAGGTACATCTTCCACGTGAGCTATCTTAGTAATTTTCTCTGATTCAATATCTGATACTTTCTTAAAGCTTGAGCTTCCTTCCCTCCAATTAAGGTTTGTGTAAGGAGGAGATAGGTACTTGCTTTTCTTCCTTTCCCTTGGAGAAGATACCATTTCAGATGCCTCTGTGGCTTCCCCAGTGACATTTCCCTCAACAAAAGCATTATTTTCCTTTGGTCTGCTTAATAAAGGGTCTTCATTTTTCACGTCCACACCCACATCATCACTCGCAGCATTTGAAACATTATTCTCTGACATTTTGGAGGATTCAGATATCACAGCCTTCGTCTTCCCAATAATCTTCTTCCGTGTTGAAGAAGCTCCACCATTGCCACCATCCTCTTTGCCTCTGTCGTTACCCTTCCTCTTCTTGGCAGATGTGAACTTGTTGGAATCTGTTCCTTCTGTGACTGTAGTTCTTTTCTTAATTTTGGGCGTAACCTCCAGGTTTTCTTTCATAAGTTCAGCAACACTTTTTTGCTTCCTCCCATGTAAAGGGGCTGCAGAATTCCCAGTACCTGTTACGAGTGATATGGGTGAATCATCTTCAAGTGGACCAATAGGGACTTCAATTGGAACACTAAAATCGTTCATGACCGTATCCATATTGTTACTCTTATCTTCGCTCATATTTTTACCATTATCTTCCAGGCCTTCAATTTCTTGGGGTTCACAATATACATGCAAACACCCACCACCTTTTGAGCGATAGAAGGCAGAAAGCCAACTCTTCAAAACTGCAAACTCAATCATACTGCCAACAGCAACAGCCACTGATATGTTTCTCACTCTTGCAAGTAATTCTGCAGGTTCATACGT
The DNA here is from genome assembly GCA_903798395.1 of Fraxinus floribunda. Taxonomy (NCBI): domain Eukaryota; kingdom Viridiplantae; phylum Streptophyta; class Magnoliopsida; order Lamiales; family Oleaceae; genus Fraxinus; species Fraxinus floribunda. The sequence continues at coordinate 7,885 of CAIGRS010304780.1, forward strand.
GGGAGTTAAAAGCCGACCAATATCAACCTCTGGCACAAGAACTCCATCTTTAATTCCAACATTTTCCACCAGAGGCTGAGAAAGTCCAACTTTACACTCCTCTGGTATACATTTACATGTCATCTTTGATTCCACAAGTCTACCAACCTCACCAACAGACCCCTGTACAGCATTGAGAAAACCCTTAGAACTGCTGTCCTTTGACATCTTTTCAAAGTTCTCCACAAAAGGTATTAGCTGCGACGGCAAGCACCAAGCACAAGAACCATCCCCGAAAAAGGCCACCAAGAGACGACCAGCATGGCTATGCTTCTCAGCAAATCCAGATGCATCCAGTGAATTATAAATCTGTCCAGGCCACCACGGATGACTCCTAATTTTAGCCCAAACAAGATCTCCTGCACGAAATCCACGCTCCTGAACCACCAACTTTTCTTCATTCTCCGTTTTCTCATTATCAGCAACCATAATTTCAATATTCCCATTCACACCAACTTTTCGCGCTTCTTCCCCAGTTTGTCCTGAATTTTTATCCATATCAGAAATGGTGTAATTCAATTGTTTATAATCACTACTCAAAACTCCTCCATTCTCTGCACAGGAGTCCTCCCCATCTTTATTTTCACGCCTTTTCTCCCTCCCATCAACACTATCCAAAGAACCAAAAGCATCAGCTCCAAGATTAATTCCATAGCCATTGAACTCCCCCTCGTTAACAGTATCAGTCGCGTCTACATTAGATACATTATTAATGTTCTCAATCTCATTTTCTTCATTCTTCTCATCAACAAAATCAGATTCCAACTTCTCAAAACTAGTCTCCACAACAGTCTCAGTCTCAGTCTCAATCTCAACAACTCGCTTGGTAACTACAAGAACTGAATCATCATCTCTGTTCAAATAAGATGGACTAAACTGCTTTAACAGGTCCTCTTCCCGTTTAGAGCCCATTTGCAAGTCAGAAGTCTCAGTCATTTCGGCAGAAGAACCAGCAAGAATTTTTCTGGCAGCTTCAATTTCTTGAGAAGTTGCCATTTCTATCGGAAACATTTACGAAACACCAAGAAAAACTCTTCTATAATATTTCTTCCAATCACCCCTATAATAATAATAATAACCAAAACGGAAAATAAATAAATAACAGAACCAGTAAACTAAAAATCCACAACAATTTCTTCTAGGGTTTTCAATCCCGCAAAAATTAAACCCGATAAATTACATAAGCACTAGAACCCCCACAGAGCAAAAGGGCAAATAATAACAGGAAAAAAGCAACAAAATATTCAAGTTTAAGATATGACTAACAGTAAAAACTACAGAGCGGAGAAGAGGAAGCATAGCTCATCATTGAACGAGATTTTTATAAGCCATTTTTTCTTCAAGAAGATTCTAAAACCCATTTGAAGTTGAAATTGCAGTTTTACATTACAATATAAGAAAATTGGGTTTTGCTATTTGACACCTCCAGGCTCCAGTGTACACCCCCTGACAATAGGAAGATAATATATACCTATAACAAAATTCAGGCTGTTTGAGCCTAAAAAATATAGTCGTTATTGAATTTTATACAAAAGATAAAAATTCAAAATCGTTATTGAATTTTATACAAAAGATAAAAATTCAAAATTGATGATTTGATTTGACGTGACCCTACATATTTTTCATCTTTTAAAGAAGAAAAATATGATTCAAACAGGCCTCGTGAAAATTAGGATGGGGCTTATGAATGAAATTTTTTACAGGTTTACATGTGGCGGAATTTCCTTAGATTTTGGTTAAAAGAAATAAAAATCAAATCAAACCAACTAATCAAATTCTGTCACATCTGCACCCGTAAATTTTCATGTACAAGTAATATTTTTTGGAGAACATCCACATGTATAGAAGGGAAAAAAAATCAGAAATCAATAGAATACATTATACAACATGGGGTGACCCCATTTTTTTGACAATATTTAATTCATATGAAATTCATCTCCATGTGAGTATCTGTGTAATTTTTGGTAAAAAACTTTCTATACAAGGCTACAAGCAGAAAATTTCATATTTTTGATGAATATTTTAAGTTTTCAGCTACTATAGCTAGTGAATAGACGGATCAATCGCGCTATGTACATTTTCAATTACTCAATTGTTGACACATTGACGCAGCAACTGGGAAAAAAAAGAAGAAAAAGTTGCTAAATTTTTTTAATCTGGCCCAAAATCAAAAAACCTCATAAATAAGAAAACTCATATCACCTTCCCCTTGACCCAAGAAATCAAAAGACTCCCAAAATCAAAAGGGAGATGCTTTATGTACCTGCCTACAGGCACCCCACCAATAGAGGGAGGCCATGTGTCAATTATGTTAAAAATTTGGTAAGTTGTTAGGTACAACTAGTTTTTTCCAAATCAAAAAACCCTTGAAGGCGATAGAAAGATTCCAATAGAAAGTCACTGAATTCTGGAAACCTCCTTGTTGACTAGATTAAAATCCCGATGATGAATGTATCGTTTGTCATTGTGTTTGGGGTTCCCACCTTTAGTTAATTGCCGGCTTATTTGTTTTGTTGAAGCCGCAAGAGAAAGTCTCGGCGTGTGAAGCAAGATTGTCCATCTCCGATGTCATTGCCTCCGATAGAATCTCAAACACACGTTATGTAAGTATGATGTATTTGGTCTCAAGAAACCTTGTATTTTTTGTGGTCAGTTTTACAAATTTTTCAATGTTGTGTGGTTGATGTGTATTCATTAGTAATATGTTCGTTGTTCGTACATTAGAATGACAACAAAAAACTTCGGACTTTGTCATAGCTGTAGAGAGAAGGGACACTCCTCTGCGGATTGCCCGAACAAACAGCGATATCCCGGTACATGGCTTTGTGAAGTGCTTCAAAGTCAAAGAGAAAATTGTTCAATTGTTGCAGTGTTAACTGTAGATAGTGGGAGTAGGTTGTATAAGGAGAATCCAGTGGCCAATCAAGTATCGTTACCGTTAACTCGAATAATTTTGCAGCACTAGAAGAAGTTCCACAAATAACCCGCACTTTCCAATCTATTGGTCAGGTAATTGAAAAACAAGACATTGAGATTTCAGTGAATGTGATGATACGAAAAAAGGCAATGGAAGTGTGGAAGTTGGTAAGAAAGGGAAGGGGCTGGCTTGATTAATTATTATCCTTTGTTAGGATGGATTCTAACTTATGGTTGTGTATAGCAACGATGGCGATTTTGGACATTTAAATCGCTACTGCAGTTGATGTGTAATATATGTTCTGTTTTTTTGTAGTTGTTGAATTGAACAACTCATTGTAATGTAAGGTTGCTCCAAATAGGTTTATTTTAATAGGAAGTTGCTAGTTTTGTGGCATTCCTTTATGGGTTTAGTATCTGCTGGAGTTTTATTCTCATGTTCCAATATGGTCAATATCTGATGTTAGTGTACAACTTTCTGATGTTGGAGTCTCACTTTTCAAACTGACAGCTAACCTCGTTGTTCATTTTTCACTTGAGATTGTTGCTAACTATTGTCCTCATAATCAGCATCAGTAAATTTCAGCTTTACTCGTGTCAAGTAGGTAATCATCATTCCATTTATCTGTATAAAGTCTAAAGTATCATTATACGTGAAAAAAGAGGAGCACATGTACTGCCACTAGATCCACAAAAAGGAAAACCATCCCGGCTAATGGTGAAGTGTATATGCATTTGGATAAAAAATTAATACACAAACTAGAGAAATTTGGATAATAGTACTGCATTGCACTTCCTGCTGTAACATATAAAAATTAATACACAAACTAGAGAAATTGAGGAATCTAAATTAAGTATGTTTAACCATGTCATCACATTGACCATTGAATATCACATTTGTTGAAGCTGGAGGGATGAAATTGGGAGACTATAACCGTTGTGTAATCACATGAAATTGAGCTTGATGGTGTGCCTGAACGATGGGTGCACAGTTTTCGAGTTGACATGGGTGTGCCTTCAGTCTCATTCCCTTGGTCAAACTCGAAATTGCCTGGATAACCAACAAATTATGGGTAATTTATTAGTCATATGCAATTTCATATTATACTAAATAATTTGGAAAATTCTTTGTGTACATTATGGGATCCATAAAGGGATCCATAATGTACACATGACGGCCCCCTATTGGAGGGTTATGGATCCCATAATGTACACATAGCACATCTCAAATAATTTTGAGGCTTACCTTTGCCTTGCTGGAACTCAATTCCAAAGGGCTTTTTTTCGAAGCTTATTGTGCACGCCTTTTCTCTTCAAGCATGTTAGATCATGTATGCTTCATTCGCTAGTACGCTGTGATGCTCCACCCTCTGAAACTTTTGGACAATATGTTGGGACATATCATTACTTCCACAACTCGACCTCATCGTTCTTATTGTTCGTTTTTTGCATTCTATCCAATCCATTATCGCCTGCGTCTGATCGTCATCGTCTGCAATCATGTCTGCCAACGAAGCAAGTGATTGACACATTTTGTTATATCTCAACTGTCCAGGGATGTTATTTAACCCATCTTAGTTTACTGCGACTCTCGTATGGGCTCTACTCATATCTCTCCTCCATTTCCTATGTAGGTGTTCGGCAGTGATTTGACGTTATTACAGATCATCACAGCGATCGCATGCCTGTAAATTATTCATTGAAACTCAAATAAGTGGTTGTTGCAAACAGCTTCACATTTCTCTTTCTGAAATATGACGGAAAACGTTTTCTTGTCAACCCGCTCGTCATATATGACATCTTCTCATACCTCGTACGTCGTCCCGGAAAAGCCCTCATAAGAACCATTAAATTTTTTTAGAATCGACCCGAAACGTTCAATTTGATTCGATTCTGATTTAGTTTGGACATTTTGTGCACTCCCTAGTAAATTCATCGCTTGCAAGGTTTTAATGGAAGAAATAGATGTTAATGATGTTTCTTGCAAAGAAGATCAATCTAAGGTCCAAATGTCAAAATTGAAATGACAGGAATGATTTCTACAACGAAAAACAAAACGATAGAAATTTTTTACGTCAATTACGAATATTTTATAACTAGGGTTGGTCTAGTTGGAATACAGTCATGAACTAATCTTGATTAATCATTAGTGACCGGGTCTCCGATCTTGCCACCTCGTATTTTTTTGTTTCCAAGTTGGGAATTTGATGCCTGCATTCTCTTGTGGAACATGCTGGACTGAAACCCTTGGGTAATTTGCGTTCGGACATATTAACCCTCCTTAATTTGGCTTTCCATACAGGAAAAAATAATGTGGTGGAATAAAAACATCAATTAAATGAAAAAGGATCCTGAAACTATCTAAACACGTGTCGATTGAATTTGATTTATGAAATCATCAAACTGTAATAGGTTCAGATCCAGACATTTTCTAATCGAAATCCAACTACAGGATAGCTGCTCCTCTTAATTAGAGATAACAGCACATGGTGCATTAACATATCCAAATCTAAGTGGGCCCAAATGGAAGCCCAAAGATGTCCACCTTTATGATCTTTAGCGGGCCTCAACTAGCCCAATAGATATATTCAACTTTGTTTTCGAGCGTATAATTCAAGAAACTTTTTAAAAATATATATATATTGAAATTTAGAAAAAACCTATAATTTTAAAAAGTAAAAAAAAAAATTAGTACTTTAACATGCTCTTTATATTTAATATTTAATTTTACTACTCTAAAAAAATAGTCTCTTGAAGTATAATTTTAAGGGTGAACTCTTTAAAATAGAGATCATTTTATGTTTAAAAAATCTTTTGAAGATGCTATTAAGATGTTCTTTACCTATGTATGGGTTTAAGTTTCCTTCTAAATACACAAGTTATACCATGGCATACATAATTTAGGATTGAACGATGAAACCATCAAGCCGTAAAATCAAACTGAAATTGTTGGTTTGAGTTCATGTGGATTTGTCAACATTTTGGTTATAAACACAATCAAATCGTTTTGAAGTAGTTTGATTTATGTTTCAATCTTTGTAAATTGTTTCAAACCGTCAAACCGCTTACAAAAAGTTCTGAAAATAAAATTAGTTTTAATTTTGTGCAATTCCATATTAAACATAATGCAATTAAATTCAATACCTAAATGGACAATTATTTATCACAATTAACTAATTAAATATGTACCCAAATATCCATCGGTTATCACAATTGTGAATGCAAAATCCTCAAATTGGGTGAATTGTTGAACTGCTGCTGAACCATATTTATCAACCGTCTATTACAATTGAGTAGACAATTAAATCTAAATTTTAATTCATACTTACACATTTCTTTTCCTTTCAACAACAATTTTCTTAAATTTAGACTAGATATCTAGATCAGATTATTCAAATTTTCTCAAATTTGGTAATTGCCTGCTATATTTTATTTGGTAATTGTGTTGTTTTGTTGTAATTTGTGTTGGGTTCCCTTAAATTTTTAGCGGACAACATTTTTTGTTTATTTGTCTTTCAATTCCAAGGTCAAGTCACTCATTTAACTATTTATATTTTAATTTATTTTCTATTTATTGTTAATTGGTAGAATAACTTGGTAGATTACTTAAATGAATATTGTTTTGAAGATTTAACCAATGACCCTTTTAACGTATTTCTTTGGTGAAGAATTTTTTTTATTTCTTTAGAAATTCGTTGAGTGCAGATATGGTTGAAGATGTGATTTGCCCTAAAAATTGGTTGCATGATAACCAGAAACGTATATTGATTCGTCAATATTTGGATAAAGTAGAAGCATTAAATAATTCACAAAAAATTATAGAATGTATTAAGGTATTTTAATCTTTTTATTTATTTTCTTTTATCATTTGTTTTAAATCAGTTAACTATAATAAATGAATTTAAGTACCATATTCTTATTTTTACGGAGAGAATGAATAATGTGTCACAATTGCAAATGTTGTGCCAATTAGTATTGATAATAGGTTAAAATGTTTCTCTAACGTTTTTGTATTATAGGGATTAAAATTATAAAACTTTGATTTGTGACATTTTTAACGATAATGTGAAATTTTATACTAATATTTGTGATTTAACTTATTCAATATATATTATTTTTTCATTGTTAAAATGGGGTTTTAAAACCCAAAAAAGTGGTTTGGTTTGAAAAAAATTCAAACCACTTCGAGTGATTTTGATTTGAAAAATTGTTACAAATGGTGTTCATCCCTAGACATATATACATATACTCATTACTACGATATTATCAATATAAAACATCCATGACCATAAATTATTGCATTCATCTCCGACATGTCACGTGATTGTTAATTATGTTTCACGTGGCAGTTATCCTTGTTTTTCCATTGAAATTCACATTAAACACGTGAGGGAAAAAACTAGCGGCCCAAAACAAAGCCCACGACACATTTTTTTTTTTTTTTTTTTTTTTTTTNTTTTTTTTCTTTTTTGCTTTTCAAAAAATCCTTGACAGAAATTGGATGTTTTCCTATTTAATTAATACTACCAAATGATACTATGACAGAGAAAAATGGAAATTTGTGTATGAAGATAGTTTTGCCAGCACAACAAAGCACAATAGTGTAGATTTTCTTGATAATTCCATTTAATTATATGTTGTTGTAGACATAGGTTGTTTTTGAAGATTGAAGAATTATTGGTATGTGTTGGATCATCTCATTTAAAGTTTAAATTGTTAAATATGCCACACATAATAATTGACTTACGTACCTTTTAACTCAATCCTTGTGGACGAAAAATGAGTTGAAAAGGTTTAATTTTAGATTCGCCCTACTTATATAAGCAATTTTCATACATTAATGACAACGCAATTTGAAGACTTTTGTCCCCTCTAAAACTATATTAACCAACTAAAAAAATGTTGAACCCCAACCT
>CAIGRS010304782.1:0-11534 GCA_903798395.1 Fraxinus floribunda
TAATATTGCAACAAATGAGAAAAATATGTAAAATTGAAGACGACGACAATGACATAGTTTTTGGCATTTAGGATATTTTTGGCAAGTAGAAAGAGACATATAGATGATAATATTTATCAATTATTTTATTCAATCTAATTTTTTTAGAAATTCTATGAATTGCTTAAATTATAAATTGATAAACTTAGTGGTTCATAAGGGTCTGTTTGATTGCAAAAGTGAAATTTGGGTTAAAACAAAATGAATTTCAGTGAATTGAATTGCATAAAATTGTTTTTCTTAGAATTGTCAAATAATTTTGTTTGATGGTATAATTTTTCATCTGGAAAATATTGAAATTTTGGATATTTTTGTGTTCGTTTGACTTTGTTTTTCATGAAAATTGTTCATCAAAGGGAAATTTTTTTTTACAATTGTCCATAAAATTTGTTTTCATTACCAAAAATAAAATAAAAATAAAGCTGGAAATCATTTTCTCACCACTTTTGTGGGAAAACCAATTCCACAAAATCATGGAAAAATGGACACGTAGCGGGTGTGAGGGAAATATTTTTCATGGAAAATTTTGTCTATCAAATCAAACATGACAAAAGTGGGAATTGAAATTTCAATTCTATTTTCCATGGAAAATAATGGCCTAGCAAACATGCCCTAAGTGTGTCTTATAACATATGTGAGTAAAAATAAAATTTGAAGAGCTTAAAGTATAAGTTAAGAAAATCCAAACATGGTTGGACGACCCTACAATATTTGATCGAACTCTCTTCCACAAAAATAAAATAGCTAAAACTTTGGAAGCTGAAACTTGGTTAACAAAGTCAAAAGTGATTGCCCTCCTTGTTTCCAATCAATTAACATCTTAATTAAACACTTCCATCATTATCTTATTTTTTTTCCCTTTCCATTTTCTCGATTAACCGACAGCATAATTACAGCTTGATGTGTTAAGTACAGACAGTTTGCCAACAAGTAAAAGAGATTTAAGTCTAAAGTCATGTGATCACTTGTAATATTTTGTCTTGTTTGTTTATCTTAATCATTTTTTTTAATTAAAGTAACGTGAAATGTTTCTCATTGCTTGATTAATCAAATGCATTTTATTCAAAGTCTCGACTTTAGGGCGTGTTCGGTACAGATTAAAATTAAAAAACTAATCGTTATTGTGGACTTTTATTAGACGAGTGAGACTCAATAACGACTATATTTTCAATTTTAATTGAATTTTAAACCATACCAGACACGCCCTTCATCCTTTTGCATTAATTACTTAAATAATTCGAACACAAAAGAAATGAAGGAATTTTTGTTTAAAATGGTAAAGAAAGATAGCAATAAAACATACCTATAAAGGGCATAAACATGTACAAAAACATGGATATGCAATCTTCAAAGGACAATGACAATGTCTAGAGGGGGACATCATAGAAAATACTTTTGGACCAGAAAAACTTGGGATAATTTGAGGTATGAACCGTAAAAACTCGTGATATTGAAGTTTGAACTAAGGTTTTGTAGGTAAAAGAATTAATTATATCGAGAGATTTAAAAAATTGGGAATTTTTTGTTTTTTTTTTTTTTGGTTTAGGTCATTAATTTGAGGACGTAAATCGAATTCACTAAGCAAAGTAAGTTGCATCGCTAGTTTAGTCGACTACTCAAAGCAGCAGTGGTAACGATTGGCACAATATTAGATTGAAGTTGAAGTCTATGATACACTCTCAAGTCTCAATTAAAACAAAAATTGGATGCCACAATAAATTGAATTGAATTTTGCCATTTTTTGCTTCCTCAACGCGAATCTTAAAATACACGAATGAGTTAGCTTATATAAACACAAATAAATAACTTTTAGATTGCTTAAATACTATCGTGTAAAAATGCTTCTCTGAAAAACATGAAATTAGGGTTTAATGCATAGTCACAACATCAAAGCATCAACGAGTTTGACAAAACTTTAAAATGTAATATTACTTGCAACTCTCCGTCTAAAAAATCAACCATGCTAGAATTATAAAAAAAAAATCTTATAGAACATTTACCGACACTCAGAAGGTAGGGAGTGGTTTTTTTTTTATTCACGTAGGGCCTACACACGTGAGGATCTGTTAAACTTCTGGCAAATGAATAGTTCTGACAATCTAACTTATTTGTAAATTGGATTCATTTGAATCACCCTTTTCAATATTGGACTGCCAAAAAAACATAATAATGATGATAAATTGGATTCATTCCTTCTTCAGAAAGAGTACATAAAAATGCAAAAGGCAGCTGAAACTTATATAATTAATTAATTTAATAAAGAGTAATGCTATCCTAGAATTGATGAGTAATTAATTTCTCATCTTGTAGTGACTGGTTCTTCAGTAATTGTATCCAACATTGGCTTTCTTGATCTGCACAATGAGTGCCTATACTTGTAATCTGCTATAGGGAACCCTTCTACATCTTCTAAATTAAATCCCGATCGTCCTGTCTCGTTCTCAGCCTGATCATCAGCCAGTACTGCAGGCTGCGCCACCTCTTCTGGCGATATCCTCATGGTGTTGCCACCGGATATCCGCATAGGCGCAGTGTTAGCTGCCATCAGAAACGCCGCCATATCAGCAGCCGTGACTACTGAATTCACCCTTCTCATTGGAAACATAAGGTACAAATTGCTAAACTCCAAATCTTCATCTGCAGATAGAGGAGAAAATCTTCTACCAATAGCTAACGACTTCGAATTTACTAAGAAGAAGTTTGGTGACTCTAGCATAAGCTCTGCAGCCTTCACTGGCTCGCGAAACTGCCGGATTTCGCCCACTGGAAACATAACCCTAGCTGCCTTGGCACTCTTCATTGTTAGAATCACAGAACTACATGAAAAATAATTTCCCATGTTGAGATAAATAAAGAGAGGCGAAATTTTACTTATGGGTTTTTGAATTGGTTTGGGAGTTTGAAGTCTTGATGTCTTAGGTATATATATATAAAGAATAGAAGTTTCCAATTTGATACAATAAACTGAATTGGTCGACAGTTTGAAGTCTTGAGGTCTTAGTTAGGTATATATATAAAGAATACAAGTATCTAATTTGATACATTAAACTGAATTGGTATCGACCAGAAAATGACAATGAGCATAGGTTTTTTCGTGTGTTCTTACACGCAGATTCACGGGTTGAAGTGGAATGGAGACTTAATTATTCAAAGAAAATGGAAAAGACTTGTCCAGGCGTTTGTGGAAGGTTGTCTAAAAAAATATGGTTTGACGATGCCCACATACTTAGGCCAAATATGTGGTGGAAGTTGCGCCTTTCTTTATCAAGTGCAGCTTCCGCACTAATGGGTATTAGAATTGTCAGCAACTCAGCGCTAACTAGTGTTCACATATCAGTCCAATTATTAGCCCATGTTTGTTACCGCTAAAAAATCTAAATTAAAATCAACAATTAATTTTAATTATACATTTTATAGGACTCACAATTTTTCAATTTGATTAATCTCTATCAAACAGGGGCCTAGTAAGATTAAAAAATTAGTTTGAACATTAAAAAAAAAAATACCCATTTTGAATAATTCTTTTAGGACGTGTGTAGTACGAAATTTCGTATAAACGAGGTCTGTTTATCTTATCAAATACATTATTAATGTAATTAATTTCGACTCAAATTTGCTCATTTATTGTTAATGGTGATTAGTTCGCGGATGGCATGTTTCCTTAGTTGAACTTAATCGTATTCATTAACATTATTAACGGTAAAAATAAATAAATAAATAATATATATATGATCAAATTTTGTATACTACATCATGCTAACTGAACAAATTATTTGAGGTCACTTTTTTCAGTGGAGAGGACAATATGGTTAGTTGGTGTCAGCCCAAACTCAACTACTAGCAAAAAGGTGAACCAATTTGGTCTTTGGTTTTGGGTAATCTCCAACCGCATGCCATTTGAACTGCTGCCCATTATGTTTTGTTATCCAACTTGACTTGATTTCATCATTTATGATGAGATAATGATTCTCCATCTAATTTTCCAATTGATGCATAGTTTATAGGCATTCAAAGTGTCTTCCATTAACCATTATTTTGTCAACAAAAATAGGACATAAAGTTAGATCGTGACATATAGTCCTTGTTTGATCCCCATTTTTTCATCAAAATATATTTTTAATCAGTGATTTGACTACATTTCAATAACACGTTTTCAATAAAATAATATTATATGCAAATTTAATTTTTTTTTTATTTTTTAATCATGTATTCTTATCATAATGCTATCACAAAATGCATTTAAAAAAAAAAAAGGGGGGGGGAGACTCGAACAAGGTGATAATATATAACAAAATGAATAAGATTTGAACTAAGTTGGGTACTCATCCGCTGAATTTAAGAACTGGTGACAAGGATTGCTTCGTTAGGCCATCAGTTTCAATCTCCACTTGTTAAACAGTAGTCGGAGACTTTTTGCAATGATTAGGGCTCGTTTGGTTTGTGTTTTAATTTTAAGTTTTGAATTTTTGATTCGTTTTTTGTTTTCTAATTTGGGGGTCTGTTTTAATATTATTAAAAATGCGTTTGATTTGTACCATGAATTTTTCCCATAATTTTTTACCACTACATACCTAAAAATTCTAAAAAGAATAAAGATATGAGTTTCAAAAAAAATTCTAGAATTCTTTTTTTTTTTTGATAAATTCAAAAAAAAAATTAAAAAAACATGAAAAATAAAATCTAAAACTTAAAAAAAAAATCTAAAATTCTCTAGAAAAGAACAAAAATTATAAGAAATGAAAATAAAAATAATTCAAGATCTTAATAGTTATTTAAATGAGCATGGGTTCATGTTATTGTTTTTTTTTTTTTTTTTTTTCATTTCATATGTTTCGCCAACTCAATTTATTATTTATTTTTGTTTTACTTTGGTAGCGGAAAAAGAATTATCTTTAAAATGTACATCTTAATTAGGTCCCGTTTGACAACCATTCTTTTGCAAGAATGAGTTTTTGAATAGTAAGGGACATTCTGATTCGTGTTTCAATTTTCAGTTTTGAGTCCATTTTTCAATTTTCTGTATTGAAAGTTTATTTTAAAATTATTAAAAATGCGTTTGATTTGTCATTTTGAAAAATCATTTCTCAAAACCAAAAACTGAAAACATACGTTTCTTTTTTACTCCATGAAATTTGATTATTGAGTAAAAATAGTACAATTTTATAGTAATATATATTTTTAAAATTTGGTGAATCTTAAAATATTTTTTCTCACTACAAAACTAAAATAAAAGTAAATTAAGTTCAAAATATAGAAAATAAAAACAAAAATTAATGATGTGGAAAGAGAATATTTTTATTTATATTTATTTAAATATTTTTTACAAGTTTTATGTAAACAATTATTAAGAGTTTGAACTATTTTTATTTTTTATTTTTCTAGAAATTTTTATAATTTATTTTTTCAAAATTTATATTTTATATTTTTTAGAATTCATTTTTAAAAAAATTTAACTTTTATATTTTTAAGAGTTTATCTAGCTCCTATTTGGTACAAATTAAAATTTTCATTATCATTCTTCTACTCATTTTCAACAACACATTCTTAATAAAATAATATTTTTCATCACATCAATAACTTTTCTTCTTTTTCAACCATACATTCTCCATCAATTTACTATTCCAAAATACATTCTTCCAAAATAATGTGGCTCAAACACACATTTTTCTTTTTTCGGATTTTTAAAAAAAATTATTTGTTATGATTTATATTTATATTTTTAAAATTGTGTTTAAATAAGATTTTATTTAACGTCTGTTTTCCATATAAACTGGTATTGTAACACCACTTATGTTATATATATCATTATTTTGTAAATTTAACCTTGTTTTCGAAAATGCGTTTTTAAAAAATACAAGATCAAATACGTTTTCAGTGTTTTGCAAAATTAAAAATTGCTTGAAAAAAGAAAACCAAACACACCTTTAATGATAGTCACGAAATTGTGTTGAACATATAACGTGATGTTAAGTCAATAAGGAAAGCTCAATATAAGTAAGTCTACAAAGAAAACTAAATATTTTTTATTTGATGGAGAAGTCAATTAAGGAACTTTAATATAAATTGGATTTCTTAAAATCTTTTTTCCAAGATAAAATAAGAAAAATATTATAAATATTAATATGTAAAGAAACTATTAAATTAGTTTTTACTATAAATACATTATTCACAAAAGTAAATTGAATTTTTTTTCTTCACAAACAACGTCTTACCAAAATTAAAGTCAAGATTTTATTTTAGATAATAAATAACACACATAAGTTTCATTTTCCCATACCATAAAGTCAGTTTTGCTCATCGGAAACAAGGAAAAATGTGGCAATTGAAAATTCCCACTTCTAGAAAATATGGTCTAAATACGTGTTCCAAATCGGTACAAGAACTCATTGACTCAGCACGGACTATTGAGTTGACCAGGATAACAGTCAAATTTTATATATTCACCACTTCATCTACTTGTAAAAAATTGAATATAGTAAATTAATAAAGTCAATATTAAAAAATAAATATTTAATAAACAAAATAGTTCAATTCCGAACATATTTGCATTTTTCTCACTTCAAAACCACCATAAGTTCCGACGTGCCAGCATAGAATCATTCATCTGAAAACTAGACTCAGACAATTTAACTCAAAGAATAAACAAAACCAATGGTTGAGAAAAGTTGATGAAAAATAAGGAAAAACTAGCAATAAGAATCCACCAAAATGAAAGGCTTAAACACGATAATGAATCGCTGTCCTCAAATGCCGTTATCGAAAAAAGTGCTTGAAGGCTTCGAAGACAAATGGTTTGTAGGAGTAAACAAATTTTGATCCAAGTTTGAATCAAGCAAACAAACTTGGAAAATGAACTTTAAAAACAAGTCACGCTACTCGTACAAAGTTAGATTACAAAATTAGTTTACAAAATACGTGTTGACAACATCTTGATCAATGATATAAAAAACAGTTTTTGAAATCAATGACATAAATCTTGCCACATCATTTTGTCAGTACACTTTTATAAACCACATTTGTACAAGTAGCATAATTATTAAGAACAAATATAGAAATCGAGTTTTGATCTTCGATTTTGAAAGTGGGTGAATGGATTTGATGCTTAAAACATATTTTCCAACATGAAAATCATTCCTACATTAACCGTCATACACGAAAAGGTGCCAAAAACAAATCAAAAAAGTGTGAAGCTAACCAAAACAACACCAGAATTCAAAATCTCAACCGGCAAAATTTTGTATTGAGTGATCACCCACTTCATCCGAAATCTTTCAGGTTTGAAGTTTTGAAGCCGGCTAATCGCCCAACCTTAATTAATTTATTTATTTATCTTTTTTGGGTTTTGCTTCCAATTGTTTTCACCATGGTTGATCACATAGTTGTTCACTTCTGAATCACACTCATGACTCACTATAGTTTGAACAATTTTCCAAACACCAATGGCTAAACTTATAATATGTTGAAGAAGAAATTCTAACATGCAAAATTGATAGCATTAGCAGATATAAATTTGACAGTAATATTTAACATATTAGAAGCAGGTAATAAAACCTATGTTTACACCATTATAACATTTTAGAAAACATTTGTAGTAGTCAATAAAGCAGTCTACGAAAAGATTAATGACCAAAATTCATACAATGAACCAAATACTTGTGTATTAGGACTTGATCGTTAAATACACATACTATGGCAAATGTAGCAGACGAATATGCACAAAACTCTTCATGATGTAGCGAATAGTAGTGGATCGTCATCAGATGTTGAGGATATTGTGATATTATCAAAGTTGATGCTTCCTGAGATGGATGCAAAATCATCAACCTCCGATACCTCGATAATTGAGTGGTGTTCTGTGTCACCAAGATTATCTTGAACAGATGATCCTTGTTTCCACATTTGAATTGCTTCGAGTTCTACTGCTACTTCCTTCATTGTTGGCCTTCGTTTTCCACTCAAATAGAGACACCTTCTAGAAAGTTGAGCAATAGCCATAATTTCTTCTTTCGTGTCTTCATTGAGCACCCCTGCATCAAGAATATCATGTAAACAATTTTCCTCCATTGCTTGCAAGAAATTTGTGGCTAAACTCTTTCCTTGATCTTGTGATCTAATAGACGAGATTGCTTTCTGCCCAGTTAAAAGCTCAACCATGACAACTCCAAAGCTGTAAACATCACTTTTTTCTGTGAATTGGCTCGACTGGAAGTACTCGGGATCCAAGTAACCAAATGTTCCTATTACTTTTGTAGTCAAGTGAGTTTGATCAATAGCAACTGACCTTGATGTTCCAAAGTCTGAAACTTTTGCTCGATATTTATCATCCAAGAGTATGTTTGTTGATTTGATGTCTCGATGGTAGATGGGTAACGAAGCAGCATAATGTAAATATGAAAGCGCTGATGCAACTTCTGTTGCAATTCTTAACCTCAGTTCCCATGTTAATGGGAATTCCTCAGTTGGGTTGTGGATATGTTGAAAAAGTGTATCATTTGGAATAAACTCATAAACTAGAAGGGGAACTTCGGTCTCTAAACAACATCCCAGTAGCTTAACTACATTTCTGTGGTTTATTTGTGACAGAATGACAACCTCGTTAATGAAGACTTCCAGATCATCTTCGTCTACCTTTTGAGACTTTTTCACTGCCACAATTCTTCCATCTGAAAGCATCCCTTTGTAGACGGTACCTTGTCCACCACGACCAAGTATACGATTAAGATTGAAGTGATCAGTGGCTTGCTCCAACTCCTTTGAACTGAACAACTTAGTTCTCTCTACACCATTCTGAGTGGAAGACAATTGTTGTTCCAGCAATAAGCCACCATTGCGTTTGAATAACTTTTGCTTCCTGTTTGCCTTAATTCTTTTCTCAATAACTTTGTATAACCTCCAAGCGCCAACGAGTAAAACTAGTGCACCAAGCCCTGCGCCAATGCCAATAAGTGCCATTTTTACACGAGATTTCTTGCCTTTTTGACATCTATAATACCCAACTGTATTGATACATGTCCCATTTCCACAGTGATTCAGGGTTGGATCCATGCACTCATCAATATCTTGGCACCCATATGCTAGATAAGGATTTCCTTCGAAGCCGTATTTGCATTCACACGTTCTAGTGTAGGAGGAATCGATCGTACCATCAGAGTAAGCGGGACGTCTATATTTGCATTCTCCCCAGTTAAGATCAGCTTTTGGGAATTCCCAGCCAAGTGCTACAGGTACATGTACAAACTCTTTGTCAAATGGGTTAGACAAGTTATCTTGAAGGCCTTTATACTTCCAGGATTTTTCAACCAGGAAGGCATATCCACAAAAGCTACCGGTACTGTTGTCAGTGCTTCTATAAATTATTTGTTGGTCCTTGAGCTGCTGTGGGATATCTGTCTTGCAGCAGCCAAGGCCATTGCAGTCGGTGTCTGTAAGATTATAACCTGAAGATTGACAAATGGCCATGCATCCTCCAGCAATCTTATTATTTGTAACCAATGAAACCACATTTTTGCAGCCTAACACCATCAATACATTATAGAATTTTGAGAAAATAAAAGGAGTTTCCAGCAATGATTTTCCCAAAGACAGATACTTCTCTTCAGAGGAGCAATTCATGAGCGACACGGGCTGGTTCACCACGACTAAACCTCGCATCAGGCGAACTGCTAGCACTTCTAGATTGAGGCTACTCAAGAAAGGTGTCTCAAGATTAGTGAAGTTTCGACAGTCAATTGTGAATGATGAATTGGCACTACATTCTTTCCCAATTCCGAAAGGAAAGGGAATCGAGACATTTCCACAACTTTCTGGACAGTTTGGCTTCGACAAACGTATAGCGAACACCACTGTTCTCATTATCCATAATGACAAGGTCATGTAGAGAAGCAACTTTACACTCATTTTCCTGCTGGCCATTTTTTACCACACGCAATCTGCAGACTGATATAAATGAATAATGAATCCATTTCAGGAGAAAAGTTTTCAAAAATACACTAGAATATCCTAAAAACAAAATTGCAGACTTACAGAGACTAAAGTAAACATATGAAATGAGAGACGAATAGTATGCACATATCTCCATTGTGGGATACATTCTCACCATGTTTTAGCCCATGGTCATCCCACATTATTATCACCTTAGGTCATATATTATTATTGATATCATTAACATATTAAGGACCTGCTTGACATTTTTTTTTTTCACCGATTTTGGGTGGCATCGTTTATGAGAGGTTGAAAAAATCGATGCTTGCTAATTTTATGGACACTGATTTTGAATGGTTTAAAAATTACCCAAAATCGGTGTAATGTAATTTTGACTGATTCTCTCAACCCACCAAATCGATGAGTTTTGATCGTTTCTCATATTCTTTTATAATTTTACATTTTTGTAAAATTATTATTTCCAAGCAACACATTTTCTTCAGAACTAATTCATAAATAAAAATATTTTTTTTTATAACCGTGAATGTCCCTCCAGTTTGCGCGCACATCGACAATCACACGGGGTCTTGAAGTTTACGGTCGGGTATTCACTTCAGTGATCATGAGGGGACTCGAACTAGTGACTGTTGGGAGCAAACTCAAAGTCTGACCAATTGAGCAACCCTTCAGAGTTAACTCATAAATAAAAATATATTAACTAAAAAATGATTTACAAGCAAAAAAAAATTACATTTTATTTTAAAAAATACTTATAAATAAGAAAAATTACATAATAATTAGAAAATACTTATAAGTAAAAATCAATTTTATGTAAAAAAAAATTGTTTATAAAATAAAAATACTACTAATAAGATAAAAATTCACTTATAAAATATAAAAATATACTTATAAATAAAATTTCAATTAAAATTTACTTATAAGTAAATATTTAACTTTATTTAATTTTTTAAAGTAAAATATTGACTTATATACATAAAAAATTACCTATAAGGTAAAAAAAATTCATATAAGAAACAATAAACTCAAAATTTACTAAGGGATTTATTCTTTTAAAAACATTTCAGAACCGATAGATAATAAATTCACAAGCATAAGTTGAACAGTTTTAAAAATCGTTACTAAAATCACTAAAAATCGATTTGCTCATTAACGCTCAAAATCAGTAATTTAAAAAATGCTCATAATCGGTATACCAAAACTCCCAAGCAGGCCCTGAGACTCAACCACAAATGCCCCCTCTAAGTTGCCTAAAAACCCTTTTTCTAAAAACCTTTAAAGTTTACAACAGATGTGCATGAATAAATGTGCTAAAAAAATATTTTCACACCATCCATTCATCTCAAAGTTTATCCTACTTAGAGCATTTCCAATATATTTTTTATTTATAAAGAGCATCTTATGCATAATAGCAAGCATATTTAAATTTAGATAGTAATTTTTTTATGCACTCCAATAATACTATATTTGACTCTTTATTTTATTTTTCCAATGAACATTTATTGATTTCGTCTCATATCTTACTTAACATTTTTTTTTTATGTTAATGGTCAATC
>CAIGRS010304823.1:0-14467 GCA_903798395.1 Fraxinus floribunda
CATTGATCGAGAATGTGTAGTTAAAAAAGAATGAAAAATTATTGATGTGATGAAAAATATTATTTTATTGAAGAATATATGGTTGAAAATGAGTAGAAGAATGAGAATGAAAATTTTAATGTGTACCAAACAGAGGGTAAATATTTAATATTGGAAAAATTGTATCATCGGTTCTTGATTTATTGTCTCAATAACAAGTCGGTTTTCAATCTTTAAAAATGAGCAAATTGGTCCTAACATTTTATTACAGTTGTACATCAGCCTCAAATAGTAGAAACTATCCAAATCTTAGTTAAATTATGACGTGATCCTCATAGAACGTCTCATTTCAAATTTCTAAATTGAGGAAGTGAAACCTAGCTTTGCATGTGGGAATCACATAAAGATATTACATAGATTTGTATCTCGTACGGTTTTTATCATTAGGGATTGACTACATAACGATAGTGAAAGACGCTTGATTAATGTGATATCGGAGATGAGGGGTACAATTTCCCCTATATTTGAAAATATTCTAGTTTGTGGACTAACCACCCTTCAATTATAGAAGTCAACTCAATTTTCTCAAATTTAAATTTGAGAATTACTGGTGTATCCAGCCGGCCTTTGTATTTGCTTTTCATATTCCTCCTAATCTTTTAAATAAATAAGATATTTGCCATCTCTACATTTTGAGATTCTTTAATCAATTAATTAATTAATTAATTATAATTATACTAAATATTCTAAACTGCTGGCATCTCGTCAACTTGCTTGCTTTTGCATAAAAGTTACAATTTCTTATTCTATATAAAATTAAAATTTGTTTAGAAATAATTTAAAAGGCCCTACAAATGTGATTCGTTATATATATAACTCATGTTCGGTACACATTAAAATTTTCATTTTCATTCTTCTACTCATTTTCAACCACACACTTCAATACAATAATATTTTACATCACATCAATAATTTTTTCCTTATTTTTCAACCACACATTCTCTATTAATCTATTATTCCAAAATATATTCTTCAAAAATAATATGGCTCAAACACACCCATATATATCACTCTTAATAGTATATATTTTTCTAAATAATGTTGACTTTCCTAAATATATCACCAAGCTAATATTCTCAATATATCTTTTTTTTCATTAATATAAAACAAAAAGTTACAAATATTTTGCCATGTTAGAATCAATCTAGAGCGACAACATGCACCTTGCTCGATCCGTCGAATGTTGAGTTTCGATACAAGTCATTAGATCTATGGGACAATTAGTTACATCATAGAATGTCGTCAATATTTAAACACACACATTAGTAATATATGATGAGCTCGATTGTCGTGTATAACACAAGTCATTATTTTCTATTTACGCTCGCACTCACGTGATAATTGTTATCGATTACATTACAATTGACAAGTAAATATCAAAGGACATTTGTACTTAAAGTTCTAGCATTATCTTTACAAGTATAATTTATATTTATAATATCATGTGAAGTATATTCTTATTTTATTGTATTATTTAAAAAAAAAAAACTTAAAATAATAATATTTTTATTATTTCATAATTTATTTAAATATTGGAGAAAGAATTATGTGTTAGTAATGCCAAATTAATTTAAAAATCTTAACAAAATATCTAGAGAAAATTATTTAAGCACAAATATGTTGGGATAATTTACAATTCGCTTTAAAAAAAAAAATGGCAACTTTCTTAAAAGTTATTCTTACATAATTATACTGTAATAACTTCCTTAATTCTAAATTGAGATTTTACATTTAAGCTCATGTGCTACCCCCACCACCAGCATAGCATGTCTTTTCCTTTATTCACTGCTGCTTTACAATTCTATACACACTGTCGTTATATACATAGCTTTTGTATGTATACATCACTCCAAACCCTACCCCAACTCCCATTTTCGTCAGCATTCTTATCATTTATCACAAAACTAAGAAAGACCCACCGACTGGGTTTTAATTTCAAGATCCTTTTAACTATTCCAGTTCACCTTTCAAGAATATAAATGTATGCAAAAATTTATCCTGGCAATTTTTTTGGGTATGTTTTGATAGACCCAATTTTGTAAATCTTTAATTAAACTAATTTTATGGGTTTTTTTGATGATTTTTTAGGTGCCTGGAATCGCATACGAACAAGCTAATTGAGCAGGAGGGTATAAAGATGGTAATATGAATATGGATGTACATACATGCAGAGAAAGTAATAAGAAACATAACAGGGATATGGATGAAATTGTGGGAGGGAGTTGTTTTTGGGCAAACATGCCTTCAGAGCTATTGAGGGAAGTGTTAATGAAGATAGAGGATTCTGAATCCAGTTGGCCTGCTAGAAAACACGTAGTGGCGTGTGCTGGTGTGTGTAAAAGCTGGAGGGAGATAATTAAGGAGTTGGTCAAAACCCTTGAGGTTTCTGGCAAAATCACTTTTCCTATATCCATTAAGCAGGTAGGGTTTCTCAAGACTTTTCTTTAAATATTTTTTATGCTTGTTTTGGTTTAGACTTAAGTATATTTAGTCTAGTTTAGTTGATTGTTGTTTGTGGAAGATTTTTGTTTTGGCTAGTTTCTGATTTGTTAGTTTTGTTTTTAACTATGATTTATGGTTTGGGACTCTGTGATAATAGACAAATATAATGTGTATCTTTCGATATGAATTAGTAATTTGAAAAGTGATGTTGTTTAATATTCAGTTAGATTGAATATTTAATATTTTCATTTCACATTGATGAATGTAGAGACCCTCTATGGAGTTGTCTATTTAGGGTGACTGGTGTACATCTTTCCTGATAAGTCTAGGTCTGTTCCTTGATCCCCTATGTTCGAAATCAAACTCTTTTCAGAAAGGTGATTGTTTTAGGATTAGGGGTCCTTGATTTTTGATATTTTCGGGCTTTTCTACCTACTGTGGTTGGCGGGAGTAGAACTATTGAAATAAAGGACAGGGTTCAGTGGTGCTGTTTTTTATGGATCTTAGATCTATTGCTTTATTGACCTGAAGTTATATATATATATATAGGGCCGAGAATTTAATTAAAGAATGGTGCGATCATATATAGAATTTTTGAAATTTCTAAAGCTAATTACACGAAATTCCTGGTGCTGTCAAGTTCTGACTTAACTTTTATAGAGCTAGATGTATGATCATTCAAGGTGGAAATTTCTGTTAGACTCATGTGTCATCTAAATTTAGGCGATAGAATTAATAAAAGAAAGCACTGAGCATGATTATGAATATTTACAGTTATCAGTTTGTTCCTGAAATTTCAGATGGTTAAATTTTGTGAAGGGCATAAATTTTCCTTTCGAAGTTGTTAGTTTCTTGTCTTTATCTGTACCTCTTGTATCAAGTTGGTAATTTTATGTATCCTCTCTAGAGACATGGATGGGAATTTTTTTCTATTTATATGGATTTGACGGCTAAAAGTTTGAAATCTCAACAATCGATTTGTAGTTTCAGAATATTGAAACCGCCAATTTTAATTTTGCTCCACCTATTGCGATGCAAAGATTCTTTTAGTGACTTCAAGGGCAAGACAACAGCTTTTAATTCGTACAAATGTTGATGCTGACGTTCATTGGTTTTCTTGAACCTGCTACCTTAATGAAAAGTTCTTCTATGTTGTCGTCATTCTCCAATTTGCCTGTTCATCAAGTTATGCAACACATATTGTATTTATTAGCGACAACATGCCAAAAATAACTTTTTATGTTTTCGCCCTTCCTCAATTAATACTTTGGGAGCACGTGGCAAAATATCTGCTTTTATCAAATGCATTTAGTATCTTATACATTTTTAGAAACTTTTTTCTGCTTTGCAGCCAGGTCCAAGGGTATCTCTTATCCAATGTTTTGTAATAAGGAATCGCGCTACACAAATGCATTATCTTTACCTCAGCTTAAGTCAAGGTTTGCATTGTTATCCCAACTACCTCTAGCTTAGCTAGATTGTTCTTGTATGTGTTGTCTACTGCTCATCACTCTTTGCCAGTTATCTTTGTAATATTTCTTGAAGAGAGGATTAGCAGACGTTGCCTTGTTTTATCTTGATATCCATTCTTCTCTTCTGTGGCAGCGCTGGCTGATGATGGCAAGTTTCTTCTAGCTGCTCGTAGGTTTAGGCGCCCATCATTCACGGAGTATGTGATCTCTCTACACCCTGACCATATGTTCAAGGCAAGCGGCAGTTATATAGGAAAATTAAGGTGTGTCTCAACTTTTAGCTTGTTGAATTATACTTCCTATTTCCAGGAGAGACTTGATAACAGCAGCTTTTTATGTCACCAGATCCAATTTTCTGGGAAATAAGTTTGTTTTGTATGATGCTTTGCCTCCTCATGCTGGAGCCAAAATGCTCCGAACTCGCTCCGCACAGATGGTTGGCTTAAAACAAATATCTCCAAGAGTTCCTGCTGGAAACTATCCAGTAGCCCAGATCACATATGAGTTGAATGTGCTGGGATCCAGGTAAGAAGAAGATTTATGCTGTTCGTTTTTATCAATCAAAAGTTTAAACAGAAAATTCTCGATCTTGTTTGAAACAGTATCCTTAAAAGAGTAAAATGTGTCTCAAAGTTATTTGTTCAAGTAATGCCCGTGGTACTTCCCATTGGGATAATTGTCGTAAAATGATTTATTTTATTAAGTACCTAAAGGATTGGATACTAATATGCCAATAAATTTATGCAACATCCAGGAGTCCGAGACGAATGCATTGTATCATGGATGCAATTCCGGCTTCTGCCATTAAACCTGGAGGTGTAGCTCCTACACAGATCGATATCCCTCTCAGCAACTCCGATTCCTTTCCATCGATTCCATTTTTTCAGTCAAAGCCAAATGGATTGGATAAGTCCCTGTCAACACCTTTGGATTGTCAAAGAGATGCACCGCTTGTTTTGAGAAATGAGGCTCCAAGATGGAATCAGCAGCTCCATTGCTGGTGTTTGAACTTTCATGGACGGGTGACAGTTGCATCAGTGAAGAACTTTCAGTTGGTGGCTTCTCCGGAGAATGGTCTGGTTGGGGCAGAAAACGAGAAGATCTTCCTTCAGTTTGGGAAAGTTGGGAAAGATGTGTTCACTATGGACTATTGCTATCCACTATCAGCATTCCAGGCATTTGCCATCTCTCTTAGCAGCTTCGATACTAAAAGTACTCGTGAATGATACACATTTAGTGGTATAAATCTAATTCCCTAGTTCATATATGCTCATATAATGTCTTAGTCAAACACATGACATTGTGCTGCCTTAATTACCTTGTGTTATGTGATCATATGCTTAATTAGTTGAAAATATACAGTTACATGTTTTATAAGTTGCCAATCCCGCCTTGTTCTTTTTTCTATTTTTCTAATGGTGGCTGTGTCTATGTTCCTATCCACCGATTTTTGTCATATCTCTGCAGCATTTTCTTCACTCATTTTCCTCCACGCACAAGTTTACATTCTCTCTTTTATAAATAGCAAGCATTTCAGACTTTACACGCCCTGTTTCTTTGAATTCGCTAAAACATGGATAATCATATTAGTTTTGATTGGTTTGACTATCATATGATGTTTTAATCAAATATATTCTGCCTACTCATGACCTTTGCAGTTTGCCCACTAACTCCATGTTTCTTAATTTCCAGGGAAGTGAATGCATAGTGAATGCTGACAAATAAGACGCAAAGAGGCTAGTTCTGTCTCTTTTCTTTTTTTCTTCTCTATGTTTTTGTCTCTGAACTTTTAGTAATGGTAAATATTGAAAATATTCAAGTGTAGAAATTTGTCTACTTTTTCTGGCCTCTTTTCCTTTATGTGCGTACTTGTTTATTTTTGAAACAATCTTTTGTGGTGGTTGTGGATAGTTCAACTTTTCTTGCTTCTTCCAGTAAAGGGTTTTTGTCACTTTTCCTCTCACCACACACTCAACAAATTTTTAAGGGAAATTTGTATGGTTAGTCTCCAACGGGCGGACCTCGGGGCAATTTGGTCCCGGGCTTATATTTCTTGAGAGCTAATGGCGCAATTTTTCGTGCTTTAGCGACTTGCCTCTTTCAACATATCAAACAAGTCATATATTAGTTCGTTTTGCTTCTTTCATATTGTCGAAGACTATACGTACCACTAATATTAATGGAGTAGACGTTTAAAAAACGTTTTAGTTGGCCCCTACAGGATGGCCGTTTGAGTATGTGTGTAACTTGCGCTTTGGTCCTGGGATTTTGCCTGTTATTGGCCCAGCCCAGTAGACATTCACAAAGAAAGTGTAATTTGAATATTTTTTTGTGAATTGTGTATGTACTTTAAAGTTGGTTTTTAACAATCATAGACTTTTGGTACAAGACGCCAATCTATTAATCTAGGTGGTAATGGGTTTTTATTATTATTTTTAAATAGAGTTGTGATGCATTGGATAATTATTATGTGGTCTAATGCAAGTCGAGCCATGCTTCAAGTACCTAACTTTTTAGCTAAGGGTTTACCTAATTGTCAAATGGTGGCCTCCCATTGAGGGGGGGGGGGGGCACAGGCACCCCTCCAACAAGGGGCCGCCATTTGGTAATTAGGTAAATTCTTAGGTAAAAATTTATGTACAAATAGTTTTTCTCATGTTAGTTAGGTTTGTGATCAACACTACCAATGATGAATAGCATTATTCATCATGAAGCCTCTACATGTTAATTTGAAGATAAATATTAACCAACACTAAGGGGGGGAAAAATTCATAAGCCATGTTTGATAAGAATTAAAATTAAAATTTTAATTTAAGTTCAAATTAATAATTAATTTTAATTACATATTTCATGGATCCACGCTTTTTAACTATATAATTCATTAATTTTTATCAAAATTTGCTAAGATTTTGATTTTATTCCCTACCAAGTATGGACTAATTTTTTTTTTTTTTTTCTCTTTCTAATACACAGTATGCATGTTTGGTGTTCAATATGGATAATAATACTATTTAACATCATTGATGTTCAATTATCAATTTAGATGATAATAATATGACATAAAATAATGGTCACGATTAAATGAATCACTTAATTGCACCTCTTATTGAGATAATCGCCACCTAGACTAGTGATTGCATTATTCTACTAAGTTTTATGGAAATTCTATAAACTATGCTTTTAGTTTGTTTATTATGTTATTAAGTTCATGTTTGGTAGGAATTAAAATTCAGATTTTAATCAATACAAAAGTTAATATTTAATTTTAATAACTTATTTTAAAGGATTCATAACTTTTATATAACACATTTTATCAACTTTTATTAAATTCTACTAAAATTCTTATTTTAATTATCACCAAAGGGGGACTAACTATAATTTTGGAGTCAACTATATACTACACTACATTACTTTTCTATTAATTTTGGTGATGATTAAAATAAGATTTTTCGTAGAATTTGATAAAAGTTGATAAAATGTGTTAATTAAAATAATATTATCACCAAAGTCATAAAAAGTAAACGTTTATTCATCGTGATTTACATACGTGTTTTTTTAAATTTATTATTTTTTTTTTAGGGTGGGGAGTTGGGGGGTGGGGGGTGCTCTTGTGTTTGCATTTTTGTAGGAGTTATTATTATTATTATTATTATTATTATTGCTAAAATCTAATATTTCTAATTGTTGACAATATATGAACTAAAGCTTTTTCCCAAAATAGAATATCACACTCCAAAAAAAATTGTGGGAGGACCATTTTATTTTAGAAATTGTATGGTATTGAAAACCTTTGAAAATAGGATATTTATTTGTGGATAAGAAAGCACTGCTGACATGTGAAGTAAATAATTTTTGGGCATTTCATGCCAACTAAATTATCTTATTTTTCCCTCAATATTTGGACAATATTATTCAAATTAATTATAACCTTAATATCCCAAAGCCAATCAGAATATCATAGGCATATGGATATGGATATGGATAAGGTGATTTTTGTCATTTCGGGTATCCGAAAATTTATAGGCATGATATCTGCCAATGCAGCACATGTATGGTGCATTTTTTGTTGTTGTTGTATCGAAAATCAATGAAAAATTGTTAAATGTTCTTCTGTAAAAATTCTGTCAAATTTTTCTTGTACCCATAGCATAACTGTTTTATCTATGGCTAATTATATTTGCACTAAGTTTTTTATTACCTACACCAGGATTTAATTGCAATGAAGGTCCCCAGCTTTTACTTAGTTTGACACATATATTCAACCTTTTTTGTCACATTTTTATTATTAACTTTCAATTAAATTAACACATCTTGTCTCAGTGATAATTTCTAGGATAATTATTTTTTGTACCACATTTTAATTGTACTTAAGGTCCTTAATAGCAATTAAGTCCCTAACAATTTTTTCATGTCATTTTTATCCTCAAACTTTTCATTAGTTAACACATTTTGTCTTTGATAACAGTTTTATATTCAAAATTATGTTGAAATTGCATAAAACAACTCATTTTTCAACATATATTTTTTTTTAAAAAAAGTGCAAAAATATATTTTTTCCATCATTTCAGAGCATAAAAACAAAATATTTTGATATAAAAAATATCAAGGACGATATGTACTGATTCATGAAATGTTAAATAAAAGAATTCGACCAAAAAAAGTTAGGGAAATAATTTCTGCAATGAGCAAAAAATGAGGAGCTTAATTGCAATTAAAATGTGGTGTAATAAATAAAAATTGTGATGTCAATATAATCACCCTAATTTTTGTCCTTATATTCTACTAATGTGTATTGAATTGAGGGACAAATATTTTGTCAAACATTTATATTTCTTATTTATTTTACTTATTTAAAAATACGAGACACAAATAAATCTTTTGACCTCTCCTAACACATTTTTTAGACAGAACCATCATAAGAGAACGAATATTATTTGATTTGTATGTGCCAAGTGCTACATGGTCCATATGGCCTAATGTGGCTTAAAGTTAGGTAAAATTGTGATGTCTAGCAATATGATGGAAGTGACAACTATGGAAAAAATATAGTGGGAACAATTATTTCATCACTAAGTTGAATGAATATGATCAAATGATTTATTATTCCCCAACATGCAACTGACCAATTCATTACTTATGATTTACACGAGGGTCCGTTTGGTATGATTTTGACTTTTAATTTTGATTTCGAAATTTTTTTTTTGAAGAAAGTTATCTTAGTTTTTGTTCAAAAAATAATTTTTAAAAAAGCTTCATGTTTCAAAGGTACTTTTAGAGGAAGTTACAGTGGACCAACTTCCTCTGAAAATGTATCTAACTAGAAGAAGCGCTTTCTTATAATTAGCTAAACGAGTTCAAAAACAACTTTTAAATCTCAAAAACTCGTTTCGATTTTCAAAAACATGTCAAAAGGGCTCTAATACTATTTTGTGCAATTACAAATGTGATCTTAATTTTGATTTTTTCTGTGTACTAGGATTCCATGATCAAGCTGTACAGTTGGACCGTGTCGTGCCAGATAATTTTAAAGGAGAAACAAAACCATGCCAAGTGTGATGCTCTTTTCATTAAGAGAAAAATTGATACAGTAAAGAAAAAAAAATTTAAATTGCAAAAATTATACCATAATTCTAACAAGAGGTACTTCACGAAGATAATGCGATTACACGAGATTCGAATTGTGGCAGGTGATTTTATACAAATCTAAGTGTTGATCTTTATGGACTCTAACATAGTTAATTATCTCGTCTAAAGGCTTACAGTTTGGTAAAACTTTATGAATGCTCAAACTTCATTTTTAATCACGCATTTCAATGAAAGGGCATGGACATTTTGTGCCTGACAAATAAAAAAAGCTCTTTTTTTGTTAAGATATGCCTTTCTGCCTGATCTTAGGCCCTAACTCGTCCTCCTTGGACGAACCTTGTGGAGGAACTCACACAACATATCCCTGCTTTTATATCAGCATACCGTACCCACAAATATTATCCACTACTCATTTCTATCTCTTTATAAATTAAGAACGATTATAAATTCTTCCCAAACACTGGCTAAATATCATTTCCAGATCTTGGCAGAAACCGAAAGTAGAGAAAAAGGAAAGCATCACCTTTAAGACACTGAATTCAACACAAAACATTCAAACAGACATTCATTACGACTGGTATAGCTCAACAGTGATTTAGAGTGGATATATCAATGAAGGAAAGGGTTTATATGATTTAGGAACGATCAACAAAACAACACCGAAAATAGAACCTACTGCAGCATTTGAAAAGCAAAATAGAGTTAATTTCGTCGAAAAATGCTTAAAAAACACACAGAAGCATAGAACAGTTCTTCTCATGAATATAGCATGACTTCAATTACAACTCCCCGTCCACTGGTAAAGTATTGTTTAAAAATAATAATATCTAGCATCAGTGGTGCTACAACAACAGTTTAGGTGGTGTGATGTGATAAGCTCAATGAGAGGTGCGATTAAGTGAGTCATCTAATTATGCCACTCATTTAACATCACGTTAGTGCCAGCATTACTCATTGTTCAAACTCGCAAGAGCACAAGTAATTTAAAAAATGCCGTAAAATGGGGAATCAGGTTGCAAGAAAAAGTCGGTTGTCTCAATGGAAACCACAAAATTTAGAATAAATCATGAAAAGCAAAGAAAGATTTAGAATTCTTATTATAATTCTTCACTAATCAAGACACTGTAAGTCAAAGCGATGAAAAGAATTTGACATTTATACCTTAGATATTCTCATGATCCCAAAAATAATAGAAACAAATGTGAATCGAAATATATTCTACCTCTCTCAAATATATAGAATCTGCTGTGTTTGCTCCTCAAAAGTGTTGATTTTGCTGAAAGTATAGAATGGTGATATATTACATGTTACCTTTCTCCTTGTTCCAATTGGAGTTTTTATCCTTCTTCGATGGCTTCGTTTTTCTTCGCGGAGCACCAACAGCAGAGGGGTCCATCAATGGGCCCGACCAAGTTTGAATGGGTTCCTTGGAATATGAGAAATTCATGGAACTGTATGGGACATCAGGAGGATCAAAGGCCGGATCCATGTGATGTGAAGCGCCCAAAGGATAACCAAGTCCTCCATCCTGGTGTGGGGGAGGAAATTTTTCACTTTTGCTCTTTGCATTCGCATGTGTAATTAGTCGCCGTCTCTGTTTTAGGGGGGACAGAAGCCAGTTATAGCAAAAGTGATAAACAAATACCAAAATCACGTACTATAATTATAAAGCTCATCAACCCCCCATTTGGACTTAGGTAAGAGCCTTAAAACTCGTACCTATACCTAAATGGACTTGCACAAAATAAAAATAAAATTATATTGCTCATGAATCCAACACTTGAAAAATAGCACTTCAACTCCAAAGAGCCACGAGAAATCAAAATGGATAGAATTTTTTTTTGAATCGCTGTAAATGGTATAGAAAAACAATAATCCAATATTATTTTTCAAAAAATATGTTGGCAGACTGACAGTATTGACATGAGAACTGATACTGGGGGTGCTTCTGAAACAGTGAAGGTTTAGACGTGGGAGGGGGAGAGTGAGAGAGACAGTAGATATTCCACAAAATCCTTAAATTAAAATTTTCAGATAATAATGAAAATTTATGTTTTTTTTTTTTTTTTTGTCAAACTAGATTCTAAAACTAGTAATTTCTATTATCGTTTTTAGTTTTACAATTTTGCTTTCTCCCTTTTAATTTTGCCTCTCAAGATCTAAATCCAATGTTGTATCAATACAATTCACTTATTTAATCAATTCACCTCTCTCGAAGTCAATTCAATTCTATTTAGTTGAGCTAACTCACTATATTTGTACGTGAATAAGACAAATCTTAATCAAACGCATTATTCACTTACAAATCCAATTAATGATCGCATCAATAATAAAAATGAATCTCTACCTTTTATCCAATGGCCATGTCTAACTTTACTTTGAGTGTGTCAAATCTTGAGAATTGAAATTAAAAGTTCACAATTAGGTTACATTGTTCATCATCCCAATATTCGAATTACTTACACATGACGTGGAAAGAAAAATAAAAGAAACGATTGGAGCATATCACTTAAAATAGGAAAAAATGCTATTTCGCACTGAGAATCTCCTTCTTCCAAGCAAAATCTTCAAAACCTAGTTCTTGAATTATTTTTCTTCATTTTATCTTTAATTTTTTATGATGTAACCCTTTTTTATGACCTAAACAGGGTATATTAACAGGGTGGAGATAATTTGAGAGTTGTGCTTAGAAAGAAGTCAAAATGAATAAGAAAAAGTAAAAAAATAAAAATAAAATAAAAACAACATTGACACAGCAGATCCGGCCGAATCGCGATCCATCGCAGTAAGCAAATGGTGGCGAACCATGGCAAAAAAGGTTCGGTCAATTTGGCCCCGAATTATTTTTTCGTGTGATTTGGTCCTTTTTTTCAAATTTTTATTTAATTTTGATCATTTTTCATCCTAAATTTCAATTTTGATGCTGAAATTTCCAAAGTCTTTTAGATTGGTCCTCGAAACTTAATAATCTTTTGAATTTGGTCTGTTTCAAGTTCCAAAAGTGTGTAATTTAGTTGCCAAAATTTACAAAAGTTGAATTTGCCCAACAACTTGTATTTTTCTTTGATTGCACTCGTAATAGTTTTGATCACTTCTATACAATCAAGTTAATCTTTAATTGCTTCGAATTAACTTCAAATTAGCTCAAAATTGTCTCCTTCGTTTCCATTGCATCAAGTCCAATTTGTACCTACAATTAACATAATTACACTAAATTAGGTAAAAATCCGCTATGTTACTCATAATTTATCAAGTCTGATATCATAAACAAATGTGTAAAAACAATCTTATCAAATACCCTAAAATCTAAATTTATATTCGTTCCGAACTAGGTTATCTACTTAACAAAAGTAGAAATCAATGCAGTAGATAGTTTGCCACCTTGCCTTATGTTTTGAAACTACTCGAATAATTCAAAAATACGTGCAAGTCATGTTACTAAAATATTTTTTGCTTATCCATGGCTCAATCGATATGTGTGCCCATTGTCAATTTAATCACAACAAACCTTTAGGTTGGTTATATTCCAACCCTCAGTGATCAATTATTTCATTTCTCTCTCATGCGATATACACCCCCAAACATGTTATCGAGTCTGACCTCTGATGTTTACTCTAATGTTGCACTCATTCATTTCAGACTCAAATGTGGTTATGTTTAATCAATGAAAGCAACTATCTTGATATGTGATTTTTTTCCTATATTTGATATTTGATAGGTATCATTTCCACACCTATTCAGGCCATCAAAGTGAATATTTGAAAGTCAAATTGAAGAGATTACTACTTTATTTGGTTAAATAGCGATTGTTGTAGGATATATTGATGTTTGGATGACTTTTGATATAAAAAAAAAGGAAATTGGACAAAGAGGGCCAAAAAAAAAAAAAAGAAGAATTCAAAGTTCGAGAACTCAATTGAAAATATTCAAAAGTTGATTCGGACCAAGAGATGGAGATGATGATTGAAGATTGCATGGAACCAATTGGATGACATTGGGATAAGGGACTTAAGTTGAATAAAGGAGCAAACTTGAGGACCAAAGTGAGCACTTTCGAAGTTATAGGAGTGAGATCGCACCCCAAGAATCAACAATAGAACACGACATAATATGCACGTGCAGCCGCATGCTGTATGCATGTGCGATCGCACAAGTATAATCTGGCCACACAAGGCAGTTCTCTTTTTTGATGCAAATTCTCTATGGAAACCATTTTGGACGTGGATTCTGACCTAATTTTAGTCTCTATAGTATAATACATCATCCAACATTCGAAGACAACTCTTTTGAATCATACAATATATTAATTCTTTTGAATCAATAAAGGCCAATTGTCATTATTTTGGGAGATATCAAGAGGCGAGATACAAGAACTTAATCATTTGAAGATTAAATCTTGGTTTTTGGGCAAAGTTTAGGAAGATGCAGTTGGAGATTAACCAATGAAGATTAAAGAGATTCAAGATTTCATGGCTTCTCTCCTCTTTTTCTTCACATATCGCTGCCTTATAAGCGAAACATGGTTTCTTATAATTTTGTAATGCTAGACTAGATTTCCAATTGTTAAAACTTAGATGTACTCTTGTTATGAAGTTTTAATATCAACTTTAATACTTAGTAATACATGTGTGTTTATTCTTGGAAGATTTTTGTAGGGTATAATTGATAAGTGTATTTTATACACTTATTCGAAGTCCTAAAATATCGACATTTGATAGTTCTTTTGACAAAATATATCCTAAATTATTATTTTTATGTTATATAGGTAAAACTCAATAGTTGAACAAGGAATTGAAAGAAAGAAGCGAAAAATGGTGAAAATGGCAAAATTCAAAGTTTGATGACCAAATTACAAATATTCAATAGTTGATTCGAACCACAAGATCATACTTTGAAGATTGCTAGAGACAATTGGATGGAATTAGAAC
>CAIGRS010304839.1:0-10340 GCA_903798395.1 Fraxinus floribunda
GTTTAGCTTCTAATGGTTATGGTAGAGATGCAATTGAGGCTTTCAAAGAGATGCAAAAAGCAGACCTTGTGCCCGATGATCAGACTTTTACTGAGGTTTTATCAGCTTGTAGTCACTCGGGGCTAGTCAATGAGGGTAGGATGTTCTTTGAAGCTATGAAGAGAGACTTCGGAATTGTGCCTAACATTCACCATTATGGATGTGTTTCCAATGATTTCATCTGGATTTACTTCACGTGATCAAGTTGAAGAATTTTATTGTATTTCTCGAAATCCATGTTTTTGTAATCGTCGGTGAACATGTAGTAAATTATGTATGTTGTAAGACTTCAAGACATTATGTAATAGTTTTTCATTGCATTATGAACGAGTTTTGTAGTTTGCTATGTTAATAATAATGCCAAATCATTTGAACCCCCAAGCTTCACAGTACGTTAAACTTAATTGTGCAGAAATTGTGGCTTGCAGTTAGAAATATTTATACTGTTGTAGCATTTTGTGCTGGTAACAAGGTAATAGAGCTCTACAGGTTGCAGCTGACACCGTGTAGAATGAATGTCTGTTGCTGACCATTTTAGGGGCCTTAAGCCAGATCTGATTTGTACATTTTCAAAAGTCTTAACACTTCATCTAAAAATTTGAAAATTCTTGATAATGATGAAGCAAAGTATAAACTACTAGAATAAGATACTAAAAGGGAATATACAAAAGGAAGCAACAACTTGTTGACCATCATAGATACAAATAAACTTATTCCTTCAAAAGATCGATTCATACAAAAATATCTGCCATAATGTCTGCTTACATTATGGCATAATGTCTGCCTTACAAAATGTTACATCACAAAATATACCATGACGTCCAATTCCCTATTCAGAGCAAACAAAAACCATAAAAAACAACCACGACATTCCCTTCAATCACGATTTGTCTGTCTAGATACTCCAAGTCATCGTCTTCCACTTCCCCTACAAGCATCACACATTCATTTCTCGCTTCATTCATGTCCAATCCATCTCTCTCTTGTGCCCATTCAGTAGCAGATGAACCTGAGACAAGTTGTTGTTAAACATAGAACCAACAAAAACATCATATTATAAAATGAAACAGAGGATAGAATTTTGATTTCAAATTTCCCAACCTAGTAAATAGATAATGTATCAAGTACCATATATCAATTACAGTCAGCTTAGATAGTGAATAAAATGTGTGGGGTTACAAACAGGTGAACTAAATAGCAGAACAAATATCACCAATAGGAGAATCGGATTCTTGATTTTTGGGTTCAAATCAGATTCTTGATTTTTGGAATCAAATTTATTCTCCAACTCAAGAGGTGTTCTCCAGAGTTGAAATGAACTCATCCAATTCTTCTTTTCACTCCAATCATTTGAACTTTTTGCCCCTTCATGTTCATATGAATCACTCTTCATTGGTATAAATTTCTCCATTAATGACCCCACCTTTTCTCCATTCCATTGCAACCCTTCCTCAGTCAAGCTCTTAATTGCCACCCGAAAAGCTCAATCACTCGAACGATTCCAGGTGGGGCGATTTTGGAGGAATTTAATGGCGCTTCAGGTGGTATTTTCGGATTGGAAGGGATTTCGAATTGGGGAGAAATCTTCGTCGCCTTGGGGAATCAATTTGGGGGAGGGGGTTGAGGGCAATCGGTCTAGGGCGTTTCGATTTGGGGGAGGGTGTTGAAGGATTTTGATTTGGGAATGAATGGCGTTTTTACAGCCTGCTGAAATCGCTTCCTACGTGGGCGTCATTGACGCCGTCGACTGCCATGTCGGCGGCCGTGAAGCCACGTCGGACGAGTTGAAACGGCGGGGATGATGGGTGATGGATGGAGGGCTTGGTTCATAAGTTTAGTGACTGGTGAGAGGCTAAATGAAGTTCAGTGACCACATTGTGACAAAGTGATAACTTCAGTGACTAATTAAACTTTTTACTCCATTGTTTTGATAAAAAAAATAATCCGACTAAATTTGATATAGAGGTGAATTTTATTTGCAAAGATATTCATATATAATTTTTTATCATTCAATTCAAACAATACTATGAACCCGTTTGGTACCGATTAAGATCCAATTAAAATTGAAAATATAGCCGTTATTAGGTCCCACTCGTCTAATAAAAGTCAACAAGAACGACTAGTTTTTCAATTTTAATTTGAGTTTAATCTCTACCAAACGGGCTCTATATTATGTAGAAATTTCGATAACTACATAATAAGTAAAATGTTTTACAAGATTTTTAGATACACTCGAAATGTATACCAAATATACCTCCTTAATTTGTCAATCCAAATTATTTTCGTAATTATAAGTCGTCATTGAATCGAGCATTTGTCTAGGGAATTCTTTGTCTCTTCTATAAGTGCTTTTGGCGTCGACAAAGTTGTTTCTAAATTTGATAGCAAATATTAACATTAATAATATGTGAATCGAAAATGACATTAACACATGAAAACCTTGACCCTTTAAATAAGTAAAGAGTTGTTTTGCTCAATGTGAACTTAAAGCATTTTCAACGGTAACGTAAAATTGGATGTAAATTAATATCTTCAAAATCACTTTTTGCATCCTTATCTACGATTCGATAAATCTAAATCCACATTCTGCTTCAATGAAAAGATCTAAATTCACTTTTTGTCTTGAATATACATCTTTTCTACAATTTGTCGGAAAATGAAATTTGTATTTCTTTTCATCTTCATTGGAGAGGTTTTCGATCACTTTATATATTTAAATCTTAATTTAGATTTATTTTACACATCATTGAAGATGCCTAGTGTAACTTTTTTAGTGCTAATAGATCGAAAAAGATACACCTTTTGTGTACGCAATAAATACTGAGCAGTCAACTGCTAAATCAATTAGGTTACTTCAACATCAGCTACTTAACCAATTAGGTTAATGGCAAAATCTAGAAATCGATTTTGAAAATTTTAGGATTACGCCCCTTGTTTGGTACATATTAAAATTTTCATCTTCATTCTTCTACTCATTTTCAATCACACATTTCTCAATAAAATATTATTTTTTATCGCATTAATAATTTTTTTTAAATCACACATTTTTCATCAATCTATTATTTCAGAATACATTCTTTCAAAATAATGTGGCTCAAACATATTCAAACATGTTGAAAAATGAAAATGGTCCATTTATTAGACTATTACTGTAGTCTGCATTACACAACAAAGTTGGACCTCAAGGTACAACCAATTGGAGAGATCCGAATAAAATATCAGCTACACAGAATCCTTTTCGCTCCCAAGCCCGAATGCACGATGAAGAAAAAAGTATATCATTTGCATAAACGCCGTGAACTCATAAAACACGCACTAACACTCTTCACTGACTGCACTCTGCAGTAATTCACCTCTCCCCTGCTGTCGCCGCCATCTCCAACCACCGCGAACGGAGGCGGTGCTGAATGCAAACATCTTAAACTAATCGTCCCAAGCGCCGATTTGATCGTCGACTTAGGGTTTTGGCTTGTAATTTATTTTTATTTAATTAGGTTTTTTTTTCTATTTTTGGGGTAATTTTAATGGCGTCGGAGGAGGTCAAGACGAGCGAATCGGCGGTGTCAAAGATTGTTAACCTTGCTGAAGAGGCGAAGCATGCCAAAGAAGAAATCAAGCCTACTAAATACCAAGTCTACAGTATCTGCAAGTCTCTCGTTGCTGGTGGAGTAGCCGGAGGCGTGTAAGTTTTTATTTTTCCTGCTAATATTTAAAGAGTTTTTGTGTGTGTGAGTACTATTTTCGTTAGTTTTGTTATTATTGGATCATTTCTTGATGAAGATTAGTAGAAGCGTAAGTAATTGATTTAATTGGTTATGAAAACGAAAATTTGATGCAGCTGGTGTCTCTGGATGTGTGTCAGATTTCTAGTTGCACATATATTCTATGTATAATTATCACTGTATGCATGCATGCATTAAGAAAGTGTTTAGTATTTTTTTCCAGGATAAGAATTGGATTACATCTCTATAAGAATTGGTGTTTGTTCAGTGGTTGAATTCGGGATAAATTAGCAACCGATGAAAGGGGAGAAAAATGTCAAATTTTTTATTTAAATTGTGGTGAACAATTGAAAATACAAAAGAAATGTTTGTGTCATGTATGATGGAGCACCATATTTTTTTTCTTTATGAAGGAGAATATTTAAGTTAGAAAAAAAAAAAAGGTTTATCTGAACTTTTTTTTTTTCTTTTTTTGTTTTTTATCGTGTGAAAGTAACTTCTGGATTGGGGATAAGTGAATGGAACATGGAATATATTGTTTGGCTTGGAATAGTTGCTTGTCTTTTAATTCGTAATATGATATGGGCATGACTACCTTACAAAATATCTATTTGCAGGTCACGAACTGCAGTAGCTCCACTGGAACGACTAAAAATATTGCTACAGGTTAACTTACCTTTTTCCGTCGTAGCTTTTTGGTTCCCCTTCTTTATCTGAACAATGTATAAGCAAAGCCGTGAACTCAAAAAAAATAAAAATAAAATGGCTACTATTATTTGATAAGAATATCATTTGTTTTGATGATATATTTGGGACGAACTACTTTCTCCTGTTTTTTGGTATTTTCATGGCTATATGATGTCCTTCCAATGTACAGGTTCAAAATCCGCATAACATAAAATACAATGGTACCATTCAAGGCTTAAAATATATCTGGAGAACTGAGGGCTTTAGAGGGTTGTTTAAAGGCAATGGCACCAATTGTGCTCGAATAGTCCCAAATTCTGCTGTAAAGTTCTTCAGCTATGAGCAAGCCTCCAAGTATGGTCTCACTAATCAGAGAATCTATTGTAATTTTGTTTATTTCTTTTGTTTGCATATTCTTTTAAGTCGCCTGGTAACTTTGGTGTATTTGCTTCATTATCTATCCATCACTTGTGATATATCTCATGGCATCAACATGTGAATTAACTAGCAATATGGGTATATTTTCTTTGTTCTTAGTTAAAATTAATAAGGACTTTTGATATTTATTTGGCATGAGAACTGTAAATCATTTTTTTTTTGTTCTTTTGGTATCTTTTCCTAATTGACTGTTTATTTTATGTTGCAACAGGGGTATTTTATATCTGTATCAGCAGCAAACGGGCAATGGTACGTCTTTGTCGTTCTTCACACGCTTGTGACCTAAATTCTACCGCTGCTTGATTTGTTGAGTGAAAGATCCTCGTCTTTAAAGTTTTGACATCTTTGTTACTAATTTTATTTAAATTTTTTATTTACATTTAGTATCTGTGGGCCAGCAACATCTTTTCTGCTTAGAAAAGAAAACTCAATCTGTAGATTTTTCGTCTTGTATTCCCACTTTATGTAATTTCCATTGCTGATAAACACTTTCTTATCCGCCAATCTATTCAATGCTGGAATCAAACCTGTCAGTAATATTGGTGATGATGCTTAATTTTTTATTGTTTTCATGATACTGATCTAATTCTAACATAATGATGCGAAGAATCAAAATTACCCAGGAAAAAGGATGTGTGAAAATCACAGGAAAACCAGCATTTAGCTAGTTATGGGAGATTTTTATCCAAATAAGTATATTCTAAGTTGATATTTTAACTCATTAATTAAAGCTCTTGTATTGATCTTGTGACATTTGGTTGCATAGCTAGCTGACCGTGGAATATATTTGAAACCACCTTTTTAGGAGTCCAAGTTTCTTGCCAATTATTTAGTATTAGGAAGATTACTCGAAAACCACTTTTCTACTGAACAGAAAATATCCATAAATAGCAGGCTTTATTTGTTTCTTCTCATTTTCCTTATATTTTCTACGATTTCTGTTTCCTAATCTTACACAAAGGAATGCTGGTTGTCATTATAAGCATTTTGATTTTAAGCGTAAGAATATGGATTTGAGTTGTGGTCACTCAGGTCGCCTTCGTCACATGGGAGGCGTAAACGTGTGTGAACCCTTCCAATGGCCAGATTGAAAGGACAACATGGGGGACGTCTGATATTTTTCGTGCATTTCAATTTTATGTGTCAAATTTTTGTTGGTTAATTTTTGTATGGAAGCTTTGGCAAAGCTCAATTATCTGTCCTGAACGTTAATTGTTTTAATTATGAGACCTGAAATTAATGAGGCCATTGAGACATCTGATAATCCAGATTATTCTGAAAAGAAAATGTTTAGTTGTTCTCCGGATTCTGGTTGAATAGTTCTAGTGTTGCAGTAGTTACCTGAACTCAGTAACCAGTTTGATGACTACATTTTCCTTCAAGGTTAGATATGTTGAGAATCCTGAGATTAAGTAAATAAATTTGTCACCACTGATATGGAACCAGCTTAATGAAGTTATTTTTTTGCAAAGACTAGCTTTAATGGTTGATTTGCTTTCATCATTGACTATTCTTATAGCCTTGCATTATCTAATCCAACATATTAGGCTTTTGTTTTCTCGATTTTTTAGTAGTTATATATGTATAAGATCCAAGCAGAGAGATGAGGGTCATGCCATTTAAATTGTTGCATCACGTGTATTTTCTTCCACAGAGGATGCTCAGTTGACTCCTTTATTACGTCTGGGAGCTGGAGCTTGTGCTGGAATAATTGCTATGTCTGCAACATACCCGATGGACATGGTTCGAGGTAGACTAACTGTGCAGGTATTGAGAGTCATCTTAATCATCTTAAAAATTGTCCTCCTTAGAAATCGTGTTGGCTTTTTTTGAGAATAAATGCAATTTCTGTAGTGTATTCCAGATCATAATGCATATTCCTTTTCTCGTGTTGCAGACAGACAAATCTCCCTATCAGTATAGAGGAATGTTTCATGCTTTGTCAACTGTGCTTCGTGAGGAAGGTTTTCGTGCGCTGTACAAGGGTTGGCTTCCTTCTGTCATTGGAGTCGTAAGTTCAGGAACTATTATAGCTATATAACTGATAGCCATGCCAAGTCTACAACATTTTGCTTCAGTCAACTTACATAACATGATGGGAGTGTTCCCAAGAAGACTAGGAAGAGAACTCTTGATTGTGATTGAGTTACAATTTTTTAGGAGTTACAAGCACTTAGCTATCTTGCGATGGGAAATTACTTGTATTGATTTACAGTATGAAAATTGCTCCACCAGTCATATTTAATACTTTTTGAATTTCTGTTATGACTTCAGTAAGATCTATCACTTTTTCATTTGATTTTTCCTTCTAAAGCCCAAACAGCTTTTCTATGGGAAGATTATCCCTGTAAAACCACATAACTCTTCCACCCATATAGGATCTTTTGTGTAGGAGATTCTACATTGTCCAATCTTCTTGTGGTAATCAGACTCGTAACTGTTCGCAGGTTCCATACGTGGGTCTCAACTTTGCTGTGTATGAATCTCTAAAAGATTGGTTAATTAAATCTAATCAATTTGGGCTTGCTGAAAATAATGAATTGGGCGTGGTAACAAGACTTGCATGTGGGGCCGCAGCAGGTACTGTCGGACAAACTGTTGCATACCCTCTTGATGTTATCCGTAGAAGAATGCAGATGGTGGGATGGAGTCATGCTGCTTCAATTGTCACTGGTGATGGGAGAAGCAAGGCCTCCCTTGAATATACTGGCATGATTGATGCTTTCAGGAAAACTGTTAGGTACGAGGGGTTCAGAGCATTGTACAAGGGTTTGGTCCCCAATTCAGTGAAGGTTAGTCTCGTATTATGGTATTTTTTACTAGTTTTTGTTTAAATGTGCAAATATTGCCACTCAACCTGGAACTTTAATCAGTGCTTCCAAAAATATTAAATTGAGGTTTAATAAAGCTCTGACCACAATAATGATAAACTATTTGGTTAAATATATAAGGAAAACTCCAATACAAATACATAAAAAAAAATGAATCAGAAATGGACTACTAATTTTCTGACAGAAATTTGAATTTGAGCTAACTGTAGAATGAAATATACTTTGTTGAAGGGTGAAATCATTTGGCTGGCGAGTCGCATGTGTTTTGGAGGAGATCTTGACACTAATTTTTTTGTTTTTCGGAAATATTAACATAGTGAAAAAGATTTACTGAAAGCTAATAAAGAAGGATTTTGCCACTTTGCGAGAAGAAAATTAATAGATGTAGTGACATAATCCGAGATGGCTGCACATGATTTAATGAAAAAGTTGACCGTGTTTAAAACAGTCCAATGATGAAATGCCATGTGATATTATGTCAAGGATTATGTCACTTAGCACGATTGAATAAAGAAATGGGTTCACTTGCAATTGGAATTGTTAAATAACAAACCCAATCTGCTGTTTCTAGAGTGGCATTTATGGTTTGTATGGAAAGGTGGATTGGATAGTATAACAAGGAAGAAAATAGAGAACGAAGATAAAATTGTGTTAATTGTAAAGTAAGGTCTAATACTACGTGTCAAACATGTACTCAGGGATCAGACCAATTGTTTACAAATCCATATCTGGTTAATTAGTCCGACATTTTTTAGGGAAAAAAATTAGGAGTTAAACATTGACTATTGAAGCAAATGTACCTTTTGTAAATTGACTTGTATAATTTAGTCCATGTTTCATACCGATTATAATTCATATTTTAATTTAATTCAAAGTCAACAATCAATTTTAACTTCATATTTCATGGGTCTCACAACTTTTCAACCACATATTTTCTCAACTTTTATCAAAATATACTGAAAATCTTATTTTAATTCCCACCAATCTGGGGTTTAATATTACAACTTTTTGTTCAGGTGGTTCCATCTATTGCTATTGCTTTCGTGACGTATGAACAAGTGAAGGACATCCTTGGTGTTGAGATTAGAATATCCGACTGAGGTGAGGGGTGCTTCAATGTTCATCATTCACATGTGATTTTTGTAGGCGGGCCAAGAGAGACGATAATGTTGATGCTGCTATCCTCTTTTGCAGAGCGATAAGTTAGAAACTATCCAACCTATTTTTATACGTTCCTCCTGTCTAATGATGCATGTTTTTCTCTTGGGTTTCCGACCCACGATGTCAATAAGAACTATCGAGGAATAGTACAATAAATGCTTTTGCAGGTTGCTGTTAAGTCGTAGAAAGCATAGACAGATGATCTTGAATGTTTTTGTATCGTTTTAATGAACAAAATTACCGAGTTTTAGATGAATCATGGTGTTTAATCAAGTTACGCTCGTCCCTTTCTGTTTTCCATTGATGCATTTTTGTTCATTGTGGTTGATGGAAGCGTTAAAGGATGTGCCTTCCACTACCCGAAGATGCTTCAATCTATATTTCCTTCTCTTTTAAGTATAATAATAATGAATTGAGCGGAGTATTTTCTTTAGCCTATGTAACAAACGGCAATTCCACAAAATGAACTGACTGCATTATCAAAATTTGTGATTTTATCTTTCATGTGTGATTTGCGGGTTACTGTACATGGAGCGAAGTTTATCCAGTGCGCACTCATGAGTAGCGGCTGCGAGTTCCTACGTAAAAAAAAAAGAAATTGTTTTTTTTTTCCATTTATGTAGCACATAATATTGTACAAATACAAATACAAACACAAACATGACATGTTTGGTATGCTAGAGTTAAAATATTCAATAAATTCACTTACACGTCTTACTTTAATTCCATTTAATGTACCAATTATGTGTTCAGCGTACCAAATACGTCAAGAACGCTTATTTACTTGAGGTGCAACTGATACATCATACAAGGATCAATATATCTTCTCAAAACCACGTTCTCTTTCTGTGCCTGAATTGGAAATTACAAAGAAGATTTATGCAACTGCTGGGGAAAGTAATTTAAGAAAAAGTTTGAAATTACCTGCAATCCTGTATCTTGGTAAAAAAACCCTTGAGATTTGACGTTCAATGCTTATGATGCATTTTTGTTCATTGTGGTTAATGGAAGCGTTAAAGGATGTGCCTTCCACAACCCGAAGATGCTTCAATCTATATTTCCTTCTCTTTTAAGTATAATAATAATGAATTGAGCGGAGTTTTTTCTGTAGCCTATGTAACAAACGGCAATTCCACAAAATGAACTGACTGCATTATCAAAATTTGTGATTTATCTTTCATGTGTGATTTGCGGGTTACTGTACATGGAGCGAAGTTTATCCAGTGCGCACTCACGAGTAGCGGCTGCGAGTTCCTACGTAAAAAAAAGAAATTGTTTTTTTTCCATTTATGTTGCACATAATATTGTACAAATACAAACACAAACATGACATGTTTTGTATGCTAGAGTTAAAATATTCAATAAATTCACTTACACGTCTTACTTTAATTCCATTTAATGTACCAATTATGTGTTGAGTAGTGCTACTCTACCAGACCTGGTAGAGGTCTGGTAGAGTAGT
>CAIGRS010304882.1:0-30271 GCA_903798395.1 Fraxinus floribunda
ATAAATAAATTGTGACCTATAATTATGTATTTGACCATTAATTGTATAATTGTGACATTATTATATTTAATTAATAATAAATATACCTGAATTTTGAA
Source organism: Fraxinus floribunda (assembly GCA_903798395.1). Lineage (NCBI taxonomy): Eukaryota > Viridiplantae > Streptophyta > Magnoliopsida > Lamiales > Oleaceae > Fraxinus > Fraxinus floribunda. Next base: position 99 of record CAIGRS010304882.1, read on the forward strand.
TTTTCAAACTATAAACCTGATTTTTGATTTGGTGTAAAGTATACACCTTATTTATGAATTTTTCCCTTTTTCCAATATTCATTTGTATGGCCTAATTACTAGTTCCATCCAAGGTCCACAATCAAAGAGGCCCATTTATATTGTAACACTGATCCATTGCTTAGATCAAGGCCTATCATCAAATCCACCCTGAGAGTTTCAGCCCTCTACCTAGCCCATGAGCCGGGTACAACATCCTTGACCCATGCATGATGCAACTACGATGTCCATGACCCACACAATGTGTAACTGCCTCGAGCCCTATATACGGATCTCTTGTCGAAGTTAAACAAACAAAAATACCCTACATATAAGTAATCAAAACTATGCATGAATTCACTATGCAATTTGAGAAGCAAAACTTATACATCTTGATGCTACCAAAAAACGCACCTGGAGTATTCCGAGCTTGACGATGAAAGATGAACACGGGTTTGATCCTCTCCCGGTACCTGAAATAAAGGCGTCGAGGTATGTCCTCGTCGTCCCTCCGATACTTAAGTCAGAAAGGGAATTTAATTTGTGTAAAAACGTACCTGTGTAATGAATGAGAATAATGTATTTATAGAGGTAAATAGCTTAGTCCTAGTAGGACTCGTCTCCTAGATTTTCGGAGTAATTACAGGGATAAGTGTTTGTTTTTAACTAGGAGTCTAAACTTACCTTATTTGACGTGCCATTCCTTTACGGCTTAGGATTCCTATGTGGAGGTATTTGGGTGGAGCTAGGATCCTTCTCTCCCAGGAACTGTCGAAGCCAAACCCTGGGATCCTTTGTTATTGGCCAAGTAAATATCCCGATCACTATAGTCTCGAGGAGTGCTATTGTAATTTCCAGGGCATGTTGGGAAGGCCCTTCCTCGAGATTACCCGATCACTTATCTACCCGACGAGTCAGGCGACTGCTCTAAGGGAGTGGGCAATTTTGTGAGTCCTCGTGCTTGGGTTATCATTTTCACGACCACATCACATCTCATCTTCCATTTATTTCTTGAATAGGGCATGAGAAGTTTGTAGTTGAAATTTTGAACATGTTTGTAGTCGAAAAATCTAAAAGATACGAAGTATCCAATAATCATAATCATCTATGTGAAAATCTTGAATAAATACAAGTTTTGAGAAAATAATTATTTATTGAACAAAAGAAAAAGTAGAAATAAGTGGAAGAAGAAAAGTAAAAAAAGGTAATCACTTAGCACTTCCTTTTTTATCACCATTTTGTCTGAAACTAATGGCTTCACTTTATTGGTAAAATTTGATGATGTGACCCATAATAAATCTGTAACTTATAATTATGAATCTGTGACCATTAATCATAAAATGTGACTTTATTTAATAAATATTTTTAATTAATTAAATGCATACCTGATTTTTGAATTTTCAAATTATTTTACCTTATTTTTGAATTGAGGATTTGAGGTAAAGAATACACCTTAAATATGAATTTTTCCCTTATGCAATTTGAGAAGCAAAACTTATACATCTCATCTTCCATTTATTTCTTGAATAGGGCATGAGAAGTTTGTAGTCGAAATTTTGAACATGTTTGTAGTCGAAAATTCTAAAAGATACGAAGTATCCAATAATCATAATCATCTATGTGAAAATCTTGAATAAATACAAGATTTGAGAAAATAATTATTTATTGAACAAAAGAAAAAGTAGAAATAAGTGGAAGAAGAAAAGTAAAAAAAGCTAATCACTTAGCACTTCCTTTTTATCACCATTTTGTCTTAAACTAATGGCTTCACTTTATTGGTAAGGGGTAACCAACATATCCACCTGCCCGACAACAATTTCTTGCGACAATCATTTAAGGATGTGTCAACATGAACATGCCATGGTTGTTATAATGGTATCGGTCCAGTCTAGGATTTGCTTTTACGGACATTTTCATCGATATCGTTTTAAGAATGCCTTGTGTATGCATGTTAATCATGATCTGAATTTCATTAATTTATATAGATCGGGTTTGGCTAAGTTTAGGACTTAAGGTTTGATACGATATCGCTGTACTTTTAGTTTTATGTTCGTCAATGTTTAGCTTGTTTACGTCCAATTATAAATAAAAAATTATTCACTTATACATAATGTTCTTAAGCTTAGGCAAAACATACTAACCAAGGACGAACTCTGGAATTGAAGACATGCTAGTTGAAATTTATTAAGTCGACGAGCAAAAACAATTGACTAATTTGCCAACAAGACAACATGAAGTAGTGAGATTAATCATTGCATTTAATCCATTTCAGAATTTCAAAAACAAGATATAATAATTTTTCAAATAATTGTTAAATTAAAAACTGTGACAGTGAAATGTGGTGATGCCATGCTGCAAAAATAATTGTGATGAAAAACTTGATCAAACCATGCCAGACAATTGCGTCAACAAACGTTGGCCCAGTTGCAGGTAGTGGTGGCAACGAGCCGAGCCCGAGCCGAGAAAAAAAAGCTCGAGCCGAGCCCGACCAAAAAAAATGAGGCTCGGCCCGAGCTTTCTGCCCGAGCATTAGCGAGCTGAGCCGAGCCGGCTCGGGTTTTATTTTATTTTTATGTCAAATCTACATTTTTTACTTAAAAAATTTAAAATTTGTATAGTTTTTACATGTTATAAATTAAAAAAAAAAATCGAGTTTGGCTTGAGCTTTTTGGGTTGAGCTTTTTTGGGCCCGAGCCGAGCCTGACAAAAAAAATGACCGAGCCCGAGCCCGAGCCGGGCCCGGCTCGAGTTTTTTCCGAGCCAAACTCGAGCCGATGAGTTTTTTTGCCATCCCTAATTGCAGGAGAAACAAGAAAGTTAACTCCTATATGCAAAAGAAGATTATGGATCTGGATTTTGGCTGACACGGGATGTAGCCATGTTCCCTGCATGGATCGGCCAGTGATACTAACTTATAAATAAATTTACTTTAAGCATTTTCATCGACATATACACGCCTCATCATTACAATAGAAGATTGAATCCATCCTTGATGGACGCGTTGATATTGAAAATCTTTTGTGATCAGCTGACCAACTCCACATCTTTGAACTTTGTAATAGTTGAAATAAGAGTACAAGCCACCAAAAAGAGGAGGATGTAGTGGCCGATTATGTTGAATGAAGTTTTACTATATAAAATAAAACAATTCAATAGAATTATGTTGTAATTTAGAATTTAAACTCGTCTTCAACTGGGTGAGAAGACTTGTTTATAAAGTCATATCAAGATTTTAAATTTTGCAATGTTGATAAAACATAAAACGACGATCAATTCGACCCTTTGGAGAATAACCAATTGTTGGAATTTTGAAAAATATAATTTGATTATGACTACATAGCAAAAGGTGGAAGTGGAGCATACAACAATAATGTGATGCAATGGAAAACACAAACTAAGTTCCAATGGAGCGGGATTAGGTACACCCTGCTGGGGCCAGTTTTGATTTGTTCAAAATTGGTCCTTGATTTGACTTTGCCTATTTGTGCATGTCGTTTTCCTCAAATAGCGGGTGCCACTTTACCGTTATCATGGAATGCCTACAAGTATATGGATGATTCAATTACTTAAATACCCACTCCCCCTTATTTAGATATGAGAAAGTAGGAGGTGATTGTATGTCTAAAATGGTAAATACAAAATCAAGAACACAGCTTTTTCTCATTTTATTTATCCAGTGGGACCATTAATTACAAAGACCTGTAATTAATAATTTATAATCCTCTTCTCGATAAAAAAAATAAAAAAAAATTCAAATAATTTTATTCTTATCAGATCTCAACGGTTTTAAATTCGCCCCTGAAAATTGATTCAAATTCTCACTCTGGTTTTACATATTTTCTTCTCTTTTTTGTTTTGTTGGAAAAACCCTTTGTCATAAAGCTTGTTTTGATTTTAGATAATTTCTGGAACCAACAAATCAAACTTTGAATTAGCCTCGTAACTCTCGTTTAAACCATAAAACGCAGTTTCAAACGGTTTTGGGAAAAGCTTTTACGTTCATTTTTTGCTTTCACGAAAATCAAAAACCCTGCAACAGCTTAGAGTTTTGGGTTACTTTCCTATTTCAATTTGAGGAATTTTTTGCTAGATAAATCCTGCTATCTTGCAATTTCACCTGAAAATTGCCTCTGTTTTGACATGCGAATTAAGAAATAATGATTAGAATTTCTTAGACTTGTAATTTGGGATAGGGTTTTAAGCTCGTGTTTAGAACAATGCATCGGAAACATTGTTCCAAATCCAAGCACCAAAACAACTTGTATGAAATCTGATATAAATTTTTGGGTAACGCAAACTATTAAAAATGCTGTCTATGTCTCCAAATTCAATAGCTCGGAGCTCCCTGGAGGAAATGCTGGATTCTCTCCGACGGAGGGATGAGATGGAGAAGCCTAAAGACATGCCACCGGCCTTGCCAGTCCGGCCCAGAGCTGCCTCCCGGTCTCGGCTTCCCTCAGCCAAACGGTCGCTGCCCTCAAACTTCAAAATTGGGGAATCGGAACCGCCGGATCGCTCATCAAATTGTAATGTTAAGAAGGAAGAAACAAAAGGGTCGAGAAGGAATAGTTTTGGGGCTAAAAAGATTAAGGAAATGGATCAGAGGGAATCGCCCTATGTTGTGGCGTCTAACGAGAAGAAATGTGAGAGGAGATTAGAGGAGAAAGATGGTGCCAAGCTCGCTAGCTTGCCTTCCCGATCGCTCCCGAGGCTTAGGGAGCCTGAGTGGGATGATAACCTTGGATATTTCATTAAGAAGGTAACTAATGAGGTCAAATTTATTGTTTGATTATAATTATGGCTTTCATTTGTGGGATTAAATGTTCATTTTATTATGGTTTTAATAGTAGATCCATAGAACAAAATTCAGACGGGATGGCATCTAATAGTTTAAGGTTTATGCATTTATGCAGAGACAAAGGACATGCTTGGAATTTGTAATAAAGAGGATTTATTAATATCCGTAATAGTATGTAGTTAACATTATACACTTATAACTAATTTTGTCTTTGATTTTAAATATTAAGCTGTTGTTTATTGAAAATCTGGAAGGCCTTACATTTTATCAAGTTAGCTCAATATATCATATAACATAGGACCTTTTTCTTGAGGAGTGGTACATTTTGTTCTCTTTTTCCAGTGAGCCAGGCAAGTAAAGTATGCATATGAAGCCCTCCTTCAGTCCACTTGGTCTTGTGCCTTGCTTATGTGCCGAAATTCGCTCTGTTATTACATTTGAGATGTAGTTTTGGATGCTCGAGCATTTGACTGGGATGCACAACTTCTTAGTCAATCTAAATGATGACAGTTCTGAGTGTACCCCTTGTCCCAAAATTGAAAATTTAAACTACTTATGAATATTATTTTAAGGTATAATAATGGGTCAAGGCTTCTATATGCTTATATTACTGAGTATTTTTTGACAATATGAAAGGTTGCTTTGGTCAGCAACTCCTCATTTTCAAAGAGGTTATGTTTCAGAAACTTCGCGTATGGTGTCGGTGTCTAAACGGGCTATGGGAATCAGGGCTGATACAGTCAACTTCAGGAGACAAAGCTTTGATTTTGCTGTCAGATGGAAGTGTAAGCTCCAATATTTTCTTATTTTTTTCGAATATATATGATGAAGCTGAGAAACTCAAGATAGAGGATGTACTTTGTTTGTACTGTAGGTTGTTACAGTGCCCACGGGGGAACTCTTACCTGCAAATCCAGATGTTCTTGAAGGCGTGGATGATCTTATACAACTTAGTTATTTGAATGAACCTTCAGTTCTTCACAACCTTCAACACAGATATTCTCAAGACATAATATATGTATGTAATGATTTGACATTTATATTATTCTCAACAAGAAGAAATTTGTGTGTCCACTCTTGAACTATATCTTGCGTTTATTTTCTCAGAGTAAAGCAGGCCCTGTTCTAATAGCAGTCAATCCCTTCAAAGATGTCCACATTTATGAAAATGATTTTGTTACGGCCTACAGACAGAAGCTTTTGGATAGCCCTCATGTTTATGCTATTGCTGACACTGCCTACAATGAAATGATGACAGGTGTTATAGAATACTTGAAAGAATTCTGAATATAGGCTTCTTATTGTTCATATGATACTTTTTGAAGACACTCTCATTTTCTTTTGCTGTAAATTGCGAATCTTGCAGATGAAGTAAATCAATCCATCATTATAAGGTGTGTTTGAATTGTCTGTATTTCAACTGTTGCATTTGATGCTCCCATTTAGTTCTTCAATTTCGCTCCTTGGCCTTATTTTGCTCTCATTGGATTTTATGCTTACTCTGTCTTTTAGTGTATATTTATTGTCATAGTCTCCGCCCTCCAGGAAATTAATAATTTCCGTTTATAATTTCTAGTGGGGAGAGTGGTGCTGGTAAGACTGAAACTGCTAAGATTACAATGCAATACTTGGCTTCACTTGGTGGAGGTACTGGTGGGATAGAGTCTGAAGTGCTGCAGACAAGCTGTATACTGGAGGCATTTGGTAATGCTAAAACATCCAGGAACGATAACTCCAGCCGATTTGTGAGTTTCTCTATTGAGTACTTTTGTTCAACAATGAGACGCATACTGCATTTTTCTTTGCAATAGACATTTAAATAAATGATTCAGACATTCTCGATTTGGTGCAGGGAAAGTTGATTGAAATTCAATTTAGTGCTACAGGAAATATAGTTGGTGCTAAAATACAGACTTGTAAGTTCGTTTGTATTTGCCTAGTTGAATTTAGCTGTCATTATCTTTTGTTTGGTGTTTGAGTCATAGTTAACTAACCTTGACTTATTTTGTGCATGTCAAACAATGTCTCTTGCAATGATGGTGTAGTTCTACTTGAGAAGGTTGGTATTCTCTTTCTACTCATAATTCCATTTTATTTTCAACTTTGCACCTCTTTCGTTAATTTTTATTTTTTAAATAATAATAATAAAAAAACCTGGAGCAGTCAAGAGTGGCTCAGTTGGCCCAGGGAGAGAGGTCGTACCATATCTTCTATCAGCTTTGCACGGGGGTTTCTTCTACTCTCAGAGGTTTTCTTTTAGCTCTTGCTCTGTTCTGATAGTGCTTCACCTTATCTTCCTCTCTATGCCTCCCCCTATATTTGTGCGGGGGATTTGATAGGGTGGTTGAATCTGAGTTTATGTCTTAGAGTATCTTCAAGAGACTCTCTATTTTTAAAGAGAATATTCTATCATTTGGAGAGCATTTATAAATTTAGAGAGTTAAAATTTTGAAGTACTCCAACAAACTCTTTATATTTAACACTTAATTTTACTACTCCCAAAAAATATTTATTATTTTTCTTTATCTTTTATTTTAAGTAGTTTTTCTTTAGATTATTTTAAATTATTTTATTGTTTTCCTACATTGAAAATTGAAACTTTTTGAATCCATTTAATTATAGAGAGTGGGTTTGGCTCTCCAAATTTGGAGAGTCAAACCCACTCTCTAAATTAAAATGTTAATTTAAAGAGTCTCTTGAAGCATGATTTTAAATGTTGACTTTTTAAAATAGAGAGCATCTCATGTTTAAAGAGTCTCTTGGAGATGCTCTTATATTACTATTTAGTGTTACATTATGCATGAAACTCGCTGAGAGAATGTTACTATCCTTCAATAGTTAGAAGTAAAGAAGTTCAGATAGTGTCCAGGTTTCTTTGTAATTGAAAATGTTGCAAAGTTAATAAAGGATACAAAGAATTTTGATGTCTTGGATTTTCATGAGGGTCAAGGTTTTTTGTCTCATGGAACTTCCGGCATTTGGCAGCCAGCAAGCAAGTCGCTATTTGTTGACAGACTTCTATTCTATTCTACTTTATTTTATAGCTCTGTTCTATCTACCTCGTTATTTCTTGGCAAGATGCACGACAGAGTGAACTCCCTGAAAAATTATAATTTCTCTTACTTAGCCTGTGTATGTGGTTTTATTACAGATAGATTGAGGTTAAAAAGGGCCTCTGACTACAATTATCTCAATCAGAGTGGTTGCTTGGCTATCAATGGTGTTGATGACGCTCAGAAATTTCACATCCTTGTGGTAATTTGAGAAAGTACCTATGTGTTTTGCACTATCTATACAGTGATCAGCTCTCACCCTTTTCAAATTCTGTACAACTCACTGCTCTATGGCCTTCAAAGCAACTTCAGCTATAGAAAGCTCTTAACATTAAAAAGAATAAAGTTTTTTGATAGTTACTTTTTGAAAATTATTTTCGTAGTCTATTTTTCTCCTCATTACAATATGTTGTTGATTCAGTAATGGTTTTGTTTCACTAGGAAGCCCTAAATACTCTCAAAATTTGCAAAGAAGACCAGGAGCATGCATTTGAGATGCTTGCTGCAGTGTTGTGGCTGGGAAACATATCCTTTCATGTAATTGACACAGAAAACCACATTGAGGTTGTTGCTGATGAAGGTTTGCCTCATTTTTCCTTTGGTCGTGCTTCCCAGCTCTTGTGTTTCTTCTATTTTATTACTATTGAAAAAATAAAAACTTACATTGATTAGCAAAGATGTTATATGTCAGTTGTCGTGTTGCTAATGATGTTTAAGGAACATCTTAAGCTAGCTGGAAGCTTCTAATTCAACCACCACATTCGATGAAATGCTAAATGGATCCATAACATTATTGCATAAAATCATGCCTAGCAGTCCAGTAACCAGATTGTTGTTTTCCTTTACTTAAAAGAAATACGGAGCATGCTCCAGTTCAATTGTATGTTATTTGATGACCTTATGCTCATGATTGGTGCCATAGATATTTTAGGCTGGTTGTTTTTGTGAAATTCGTCAGTAGTAAGGTGAACAATATCAACTGGAATGAATTTTGTCACTGGATAATGTTTGATTCGTGCTCTTTGATTCTCAAGAGGCAGCTTCTCCACTGAAAACCAGTACTGGATTTTTTTTTCTTTGAATGCTGTAAGCATCAAATGGGGTAAATTTTTGTGTTTATGTCTTGACTTTAATTTTGTTATATTTTTCTTAATCTGTTATTTTCAATGTACCTCGGGGAGGAATCTTTAGTGGCTTCTTTTTCTCAACTCCTTTTTGAGTGTTTCTCAATGACTGATAATATAATTCTTTTCTTTTGGTTGTTTAGCTAAGCTCTTTGTATAGATACTTAACATTCATGCCCCTTGATAAATTGTCTTCACGTGTTCAACACTAATGTTTGATTCATTTATAATTCATTACACGTGGAGCACTTGTGCAGTATATTCAGTTGTTTAGGCTTGTTTTCATACATTTTTATATAACTGCTTTTATTTAGGTGCTTTGACTTAACTATGTTGGATGTTCCTTCTTATCTATAGCTGTTAGAAACACTGCTAGCTTACTAGGCTGCAGTACAGAGGACCTAAAGCTGACTTTATCTACAAGTAGAATACAAGCTGGCAAGGATAAGGTTGCCAAATGGCTAACTCTACAGCAGGTGCATAAAATGCTTTTACATGTACTCTCATTAGACATAATAACATAACAGCTGCCCATTCTAGGAACAAGTCCTTTATTACCTGTGTGCATTACAAACGTGCTTATTTACAAGTCACTTAGACCATGTACAGTTTAATATAGTAAATCTTTTGTTTCCAATTCAGGCAATTGACACAAGAGATGCATTGGGAAAATTTATCTACGCGAGCTTGTTTGACTGGCTTGTCGAAGAAATCAATAGATCACCTGCGATGGGCAAACATCAAACTGGGAGGTCCATAAGTATTCTAGATATTTATGGGTTTGAGTCATTCCAGGTAATTTGGTAGATCTCCTTAGTCCTTACTGCTGTCCATAGAGCTTTGCATCTGTATCTCACTCTCATTCCTTTTTCTGCTCCAGAAAAATAGCTTTGAACAGTTTTGTATAAATTATGCAAACGAGAGACTCCAGCAACATTTTAATCGTCATCTCTTCAAACTTGAACAAGAGGTAAGCATCTGATATTGTTTTTAATGATTTCAAAAAATCTGTATGATGCATGCTGTCTCCGTATCTTCTGAGAAACATAAAAAGTCCTGTATGATATTACAACCGTTTAGCATCTTTATGACTCATATAGATTGTAGAACTCCCAGCAATGATTTTTGCTTAGGCAGTTGATTTTTATGCAGACTGCAGATGTCTGCAAATTAACCTGCCTGGCATCCTATTTTTGTTTCCTGTGAACTTTCCATATTTTATGGATTATAACTTTATTCGGAGTTTAAGAACGCCCAACTAAAATCTGATAGTTGACACACATTTGTCAAATTTCAATGGTTGTGCTAACAATGACACCCATGTTTATTTGATTCCAGGAGTATGAAATAGATGGAATTGATTGGACCAAAGTAGATTTTGAAGACAATCAAGATTGCTTGGATCTTTTCGAGAAGGTAATTTCTATAATCCATCAGGAGTCTAGATGATTGGTTCTGGAGTCGTTTCTTCTATTACTTCATTATTTGACACTGAATTTAAATCTAGGGTCTGCTCCGAGGCATGGCCAAGTCATTCGTTTTATGATTAGAAGCTTTTAGTGAACCTTTTATGTTCATTTCGATCTGTCTGCCTACACGTTCATATTCTGTAGATGGGTGCTTATTTGCTTGTGGAATCATATCGATGCTGTTACTGTGTCTCTTCATCCTTTTCTGTCCGTCGATTTATGTTCATTGCAATTTTTTTACAGAGACCTATTGGGCTAATATCTTTGTTGGATGAAGAATCAAATTTCCCCAAGGCCAGCGATTTGACCTTTGCCACTAAGCTGAAGCAACACTTGAATGCCAGTTCTTGCTTTAAAGGAGTAAGGGATGGAGCATTTAGTGTCCACCATTATGCTGGAGAGGTATGTAAAGAAACGAGAGATCTTTTTATTTAAAATCTTCTAATTACAATAAAGTTATTACAACCTATTTATATTATACAAGGTGACTGAAAAGGAAATAAAATATCCTAAGAAATATGCTAAGGAAATAGAATAATTCAAGTTTCCAATTATCTAACAATTGAGTCTTTAATTGATATTGTTTCCTACAGTATGTCTGTCTCTTCTTGGAACATCTCATAACTTCTCTTAGAAAAAAATTAAACAGAAATGGGGATCTGTTAAGATGATAGACTGTAATTTGTACGTAATTACCAAATCTTATTTGAAGTATCAACCATCAAATTGAGCTGTGGTAGAAATTGTTCTTAACCTGTATTTGCAGAGGGTTAGATAGATGTGAATGTATTGCGGCCATTGCATAAAGTTAATTAAATGATTCTTGATAGTTTGATTTGAGAAATGTTTTTAACTTGCATTCCCTTTCCCCATTTGAAGCATAAAATCCATTTCTAAGAATAGCATCTGTTTTCTTTCTGAGTAACTCTTGTTAGTTAGTTCAGTGGATTCTGGTCCTCAAAAAATTGAGCTTTTATTTGAATTTATCTTAACTATGAACTATTACAATTACAAGCAAATGCTGGCCATTTGGCATAGTAGCAGAATTATCTTGTTTGACATAATTTCATGAATAGATCTCAATATATTTCATTCAGTTGCTTTGATTCTTGGACGGATGTATAAAGTTTTGCATGTCTAGGGTCCGTACGATCTTAATTGAAAGTTATCAAGACATGTTTTAGCATAATAGTAATTATTTTTTTAATGTTCTTAATTAATTTTCCTAAGTGCTTAAAATATCATGAACAAAGGGATTATATTAGTGGAATTTTGTCTGTTATAATGTGATTAGGAGTTTCATCATACCTCATGCCTTTTGACGAAAATATTGGATGTATCACTCCTGAAGTTATTAATAATGGCATCTCTGATGTAATAAATTTTGTCTTTAGAAGACTTTGCCTTCACATTTCATTAGAGTAGACAAGGACAGATGTACAACTGCCATTATCCTGAAAATGATATTTGCATGTGTTGGCCATTCATCCTGGGGTTGGATCAAAAGCAGTGAGAGATTAAAAATTCAATAGCACTTCTGCTTACAAAAACCGTTGGACTTGTTTTTAAACAAACTCCGCATGCTTCCAGATAAATATTAAACACTTGATTTGGGCACCTAATATACCCTATCAAACTTTCTTCTATAGAGTGTAGTTGGTATAAAAGCGATTTTAAGCAAATATGGTTTTTTAAAAATGCTGTTTTGTAACATTTCTGAGTAACCCTTTGGGTGTTTTCTTTAGGTTCTTTATGAAACTGGTGGATTCTTGGAAAAGAACAGAGATCCATTGCACTCTGATACCATTCAATTACTCTCTTCATGCACTGGTCGACTACCTCGTTTGTTTGCTTCTACTTGGCTTAACCAATCTCAGAAAGATGCAAGTTCATCAATCCTGCTGGGGATGTCGGCTCCTCAGAAGCAGAGTGTTGCCACAAAATTTAAGGTGAAAAATTTAACAGCTGTGCATATTCCCATTTCCCGATAACAATAGAAGAAACAAAAGCATAATTATTAGAATTTGCGGCAGATTAGGGATTTCTGTAGCCTTCGAACCAATTTTCAGGATACATTGACCTTCAAAAGACTATATCTGTATTTCCTTTAGCATAACCTTGTATGACTTTTGTGCTTCCAGAGTCAGCTGTTCAGATTGATGCAGCAGCTTGAAAACACGACTCCACACTTCATTCGATGCATAAAACCAAATAGTAAGCAGCTTCCTGGCACTTTCGAGAAAGGTCTTGTGTTAGAGCAGCTTAGGTGCTGTGGAATTCTAGAAGTTGTGAGGATTTCAAGATATGGTTACCCTATGCGGATGACACATCAAGAATTCACAAGAAGGTGAAGTACTGGTTTTTTTATCATTTGCATTGACTTATTGTAATTACTTTGAAGCTCTTGAAATATGATTTAGTAATTTTCAGGTATGGGTTCCTACTTCCTGAGAATAAAGCATGTCAAGATCCTTTAAGTGCATCAGTTGCCATTCTCCAGCAGTTTGATATCCTTCCTGAAATGTACCAAGTTGGTTATACAAAATTATACTTCCGAGCAGGACAGGTGAGTTTATATTCTCATTTGAAGGCCTTTCATGTTTTCAGATTTCTTCTTCTTCTTCTTCTTTTTTTTTTTCCCTGAAGTAATTCATGGTCTTCTTGAATAGCCATATCCGACCAGAACTTGAAAATATGCCGTTTATTAGAGTCCAGAAGTCTAATATCATTTTCTGGTTCAATTAGAAATAAATGTAAAATGTTACAAGTCATAAAAACAGATACATTTTTTCCACATGATTCAGATTGGTGCGGAAGCAAAATTGGAATTCTTGAAACAAGAATAAAGTAAAAACCTAGAAAATACATAGGGAATAATTTTATTATATTGAATTGAATAATGAAAAAGTGTACAAAGCCTTTTGTGTATATAGACAAGATTATTCCTTAATCCTAATCTAAAAGAAATTAGAAATCATATTCTAATCAATAAAGAAAAAATCCTACTCTAAACAAGAAATAAGAATAAAAAGAAAAAACATATTACAACTAGATATCTTATTATAAATATCTAACTTTTATCGTATTTACAAAAGTATTGTCCTACAACACATAATTTGCTACCTTCTAGAATTATTGTCATTTCAAATTAGATTCGCATGAAGTTCAGATCTTATCCACCTCTAGTGATTCACTTATGCTTCCACTAGTAAAACTCTTGTAGATTGCTTATCTGAAGGTAAAAATCCTGTAGAATTAGATATGTAATAATCTGTTTCGATGAATTATAGATTGGTGCACTGGAAGATGTTAGGAAACAAGTTCTGCAAGGAACTCTTGAGGTACAGAAGTGCTTCCGCGGTCATCGGGCTCGTCGATATTTCCATGAGCTCAAGGGAGGAGTACTACTGTTGCAGTCATGTAAGGCAGACTGCTATTACATTGTATATAGTCTCTAAATTAATTATTTATCCTTTAGGAGATAATTTTAAAAGATAAATATTTTTTGGTCTGATTTTTATAAAGCCTTGCTACATCAGCAAATATCATTGTTTTGGGGCAGATTGGCATACTTTTTCCATAATATCATATATCCTTTCCTTCGACAAAACTTTCACTGAAGATTTCCCAGTATTAGTTGTCTTTAGTTTTTTCCAGAACTGACACACTCTGGTTCCTGGCAGTGCTTCCTCAAGTTATTCAATAACAATTTGCTTTTATTCTTATCATGACATTTATAACTCTTGCAGTTGTTCGTGGTAATGTTGCTAGGAGAGAATATGATGCTTTGCGTAAGTTGAATGAGCAGGTTGCTCTGAAAAAGATAGAAGAGCACGTTGTTCAAATTCAATCAGGTAAGTTTTGTGTTCATTTTATTATGCCTTTAACTAATTGAGTTATTAACAGCTAACACATTCTAGTACTAATGCATTATCTTCTGCAGTAATTCGAGGATGGTTGGCTCGGAGGCATTTTAGTCAGCTTCAAAATTCGAAAAATATTAATCTTTGCAAATGGAAACAAGGCAGGAAGAGTTCAGAAGTTAAGGTATTGAGCTCATAAAGCTGTTACTTGAGAAGACAACTAGTTCTGATATGGATTGCAAGGAAACTTGAACATACATGATCTTTATGTGCTGTGAAACCATTTTAAACAACCTTATCTAAAAGTTTAAGCCGTTAGAGAAATGATGAATTTATTTATTTAAATTCAATCCTGAACAAAATGGTGCAATCCTACTTTCAAGATGAGTATCTGACTTAATTGTCAAAGCAATAATGTCAGGTACAACAGTATAATTCGAACTTAAATGATGTAAAAAGCATGTTGGTAGTATGGTTATGTTGTCTAATACTTCTGCTAGGATGGAATTTGAAATGGGGTTGCATATATGTTTTAGCACACAAACGAAAATTGGTTATGGAGGTAAATAATTGCCTCTTCACTCCCTGAAGAAAAAGTATAATAAATAAGCCCATGTTTGGTAGAAAGAAAAATTCAGTTTTAACTCCTTCGGGGGTAACCGAGTTGGGGGAGCAGGTGAACGCGGAGACCAAAGATCACGAGTTCGAATCCCCTGTCAACACTTCCTCTGTCGAGCTCGTCCCACTGGGCTTGCCTAGTACGGTTTATCTCTCATGTGGTTTGCGGGGCTACTGTACATGGAGTGAAGTTTACCCAATGCGCACATTTATAACCACACATTTCATGGGACCCACAACTTTTCAACCACACAATTCATCAACTTTTATCAAAATATACTAAAAATCTGGTTTTAATTACAACTAAACGGGCTAAAACTCACCTCCTTAAACCATAAATCACAAGTAGAAGTAGATTGTGAAGTAAGTTCTACTCTTATTTGCTGAGCAGGATCTGCCACAAGAAATGTTACCTGCAGTAGTTGAAGAACTTCAAAGGCGGGTATTGATTGCAGAAGCAACCCTTGAGCAAAAGGAAAAGGAAAATGCATCACTGAAAGATCAAGTACACCAATTTGAGGCACGATGGTCAGAATATGAAGCCAAGATGAAGTCAATGGAGGATGTTTGGCAGAAGCAGATGGCATCTTTGCAAGTGAGTCTTTTATGATCCTATCCACTGATCTTTTAGGAGACAGTCTTAGTAATTATATTTTCATTTATTTACGTGCGAATTATGTTAAAATTCTAACATTCAGTGTAGTTACTCTTTATGTATTATTGTCATAAATTTTGGAATCATGCTTCATGCATTCAAGAGACAAATGAACTAAGGGTGTGTTTGGCTCACATTATTTTGAAAGAATGTATTTTGGAATAGTAGATTGATGGAGAATGTGTGGTTGAAAAAGAAGGATAAGTTATTGATGTGATGGAAAATATTATTTTATTGAATAATGTGTGGTTGAAAATGAGTAGAAAAATGAGAATGAAAATTTTAATGTGTACCAAACAAGGGCTAAATGTCCTCACATATTGACCAAATGGTGAAGTCACAAACAGAATTTCGCAAAATCTGTTGGTGTTGTTTCTCCTTCAGTGCTATTCTATGTGGCGTTGAAATTAAACATTTAAAGCTATTGGACAGGTTGTAGATATACAAGCAAATTTGCAGTCTATTTCTGGAGTTGTTATGGTGATATTATGTTAAGGAGGCAGTTGTCAAGTGTCAATGTAAAAGGATGGTGAGAGGCCATGAGTGTCTATACTAATACTACCTTGGCATGCTTATAATAATGGAGTCTGATTTTCTCTTTGTTTCACAATTGTTTAAACTAGAATGGCACAGTATAGGCATATGAAAAACCTTATGTCTTATCCCATTGTATGGCACAGTATAGGCATAAGAAAAACCGATTTTCTTATCCCATTGTATGTTTTCAGTACTTTTATGTACAAAAGGTTTCTAAAGAAATAAAGGAGTTGTTCTGGACCTCCCTAATTAAACCTATTTTATGTCGCAGATGAATTTAGCTGCAGCCAAAAAGAGTCTTGGCGCTGAGAACACCATGGGTCAACTGGGAAGAGATGGCTTTCCATCACCTCGCTATTATGATTCTGAGGATATGTCTATGGGAACACAAACTCCTGGAGGTAGCACTCCCATGAAATTTGCCCTCAATGGTTTAGATCTTGGGGCTAGACAGGAGACTAAAGGTGGTTTAAATGCAGTCAATCCCCTCTTGAAGGAGTTTGAGTTAAGAAAACAAAATTTTGATGATGAGGCCAGAGCAATTGTTGAGTCCAAGTCTGGGCAATCACCTTCCCTGAATACCAGTGAAGAATTAACGAAACTAAAACAGAGATTTGAAGAGTGGAGAAAAGACTACAAAGTTCGGTTAAAGGAAGCAAAGGCAAAAGTACACAGGCTAGGGAACTCTGAAGCTGAGAAACATCGAAGAACGTGGTGGGGAAAGAAGAGCAAAAAGTACTAGCAGTGAATTATCTCCTGTCGGGTTTCAGCCAAACTGTTGATTATTTTTGAGATTTCCTCTGTGAAAGCACTTCGCGTTGTTGCAGGATTGTCCTTACAGTAGAATCTGTGAGGTGGAGACTAAGAGAGCGATTGTGTGTGTATATTAACCCCTTCTGTTGCCTGGAAGGGTCTGTATGTTGCTCATAAGAGAACGCGATTTCTGTTGATTTACTTCCAACTGTCATCCCACCCCTAGATTAGTTAGATTAGTTTTAGCCTACGCCTGTATAGTGAATTGTTGAGGATTTAGTCTCAGAACTCTCGTCTGTACTAGTTAGTGCTGAAGAACAGGTAAGAGGTGTTCATATTCTCTTCAATGTGAAATAGCAAGCAGCCTTCAATTTTTCTGTTTATCAGTCTTCTTTATAACAGTTAATCCACTTTGTAGCTTATCCTGATGACTACATGATTTGATTAAATTCAACACCACAGCAAAATGTTAAAAAATTACCCATCAGATGATCTTCTTGCTTCTCAGTTTTCTTTTGCCTGTTAGTCATATTGGTTGTTAAATCATGTTATTGGTTGTTAAATCATGTTGTGGTGGGCTATTTATTTTTCATAAGCATTGAGGATAAAAGGTTGATTTGTTATGGATTTCTTGGCCAGATCATTAACAGTCTGAATTGCGGATAATAAGGTTCTTTCGCTTTTGCTGATCCAACTTGATAATTGACTTGAGAAATCGATAGTTGTATTATAACCACACCATTTATGCATTACGTTGAGCAAATAAATCTGGATTTATGATCCTGGCACAAACTTGGTGGGCTGGTGGCATAGACCCATGCATTGTTAGCAACAGGGTTGTCGAGGTGGTTCAACAGGTTCTCGAGAGGTCCTTTTCCAGTGACAATAGCTTGAACGAAGAATCTGAACATAGAAAACGTTGCCAATCTTCCGTTCTTGATTTCCTTCGCTTTTGAGCTCAGCAAAGGTGACGGGGTCATCAGCAAGGCCAAGAGGATCAAAGTATTGGCCACCGGGGTAAAGGTTGTTGCCCTCTCCAACTCCGGGAAGACCATTGATTCTGAATCCTTCAACAAGTCTCATTAGAAGAACTTGGAAGCCAAGCAATACAAGAATGCTTTGAGCATGAACAAGATTAGGGTTGCCCAAATAGTCTAATCCTCCTTCAGAGAAGATTTGAGCTCCAGCCTTGAACCAAACTGGCTTAAGAACTTCAGGGGTGATGCATCCTAGTGCTCAAAGCATTGCCCATCGCCCGTGGATGACCTGGTAAGTAAATTTTTTTCAACTACTATAATTGCCAAAATATAGCGTCGTTACTCTAGTTGAGAAATTATATACCTCAAGTGCCCTGTTCCTAGCAAAGGCCTCGGGGTCAGCCGATAAACCAGCAGTGTCCCATCCATAGTCACTCGGGAATTCTCCGATCAGGTGTGACGGAGTTTGAGCCGAGAAGGGTCCTAAATATTTGACAAGGTCCGGTCCATACAATAAATCATTACCCTGTCAAATACAAAAAAGTCACCTCATCACACACTAAACATTTCTTTCTTTTTCTTATGGGGTTTGAGGAAGAACATACCATGGTATATTTGCCACTTCCCATGGATACAACATCCTTATGAGGATTAGCATTCTTGGTTTGGCCCAAAAATGGAGTTGCCTTGAGAACAGTGTTGGAACTGGCAATGGCAGCCATTGGTGCAGTTGAGCTGTTGCCGGAATACAGAATGGACTAGGGACGGATACTGGCTTTATGTGTTAAAGAGAGTGAGACTCATTGATGACTAGTTACGCATATATGGAAATTGTGGTCGTCGATAATTACATATTTACATGTACCTCGTCATTCATCAACCAATCACAAGGCATCAAAATATTACAAGCATCTCCAACTCATCCATCTATCCACAATTATCTCTTCTTCTACGAGTTAGTTCTAACATGCCAAAAAGTTAAAGTTCTGTACAAGCCGTAAAATTTATCGGCAGCATAAATTTCTATATATATAAATAAATTACAAAACAAAATTAACCAAATTAAAAAGTTGGGTATTTGATTATAAGTACGTTCTTGAATTGAATTCTCTTAAGGTAAATAGGGCATTGTAATTTGTAAATAAAAATAGAGCTGAGAGAAATAAAAGCGAGTCTGTACAGAACAAGGAAATGAAATGAAATCAGTGTAGTAAAATGGTAAACAGACAAAATGCGGTGAACGTGGATCGAACACGTGACCTTCAGATCTTCAGTCTGACGCTCTCCCAACTGAGCTATCCCCGCTTGATGTTATTAGTGTGCAGATTGAAAATAATGTAATCATTATAATTTACAAGATTTTTATTTCTTTTTGATTATTTTTTTTGTGTTGTCCAGTATTATTTTTATTTCTACAGTTTTGAATGTCATTTGAAGATGTGATGCAAATTATATTATTTAATTATTTTTCATGCTAATTAGGGAAATTTTAACGACCCAACAATTACGAAATCTATTTCAATTTACATTATTTATTATTTCCATCACTATTTTGTATGTCATTCTTGCACGGAACAGCTTCGTTCCGTAGCATTTAAGGAATGTCGACAGCAAACCGTCATGGCTTTATCTTTTTCTATTTAATTAATATTGTTTCTACGTGGTTGGGCCCTTGTTTCATCTCCATTATTTTCAAAATATATTTTTCTTTATCTTCTTTTCGACCACACATTTTCAATAAAATAATATTACACGTAAATTCAAAATATTTTCTTATTTTTCAACTACACATTTTCCATCAATCTACTATTTCAAAATGCATTCTTATAAACAATGAGTTCAAAGCAGCACTAGGTTTAAGATTAACACCATGTTTGATACACATTAAAATTTTCATTATCATACTTATGAGCCTGTTTGGTATGACTTAAAATCCAATTAAAATTGAAAATACGGCCGTTATTGGATCCCACCCGTTTAATAAAAGTCAACAATAACGGCTATATTTTCAATTTTAATCTGATTTTAATCTCTATCAAACACCCTCTATACTCATTTTCAATCACACGTTCTTCAATAAAATAATATTTTTCATCACATCAATAACTTTTTTTTCTTTTTTAACCACACATTCTTCAACAATCTACTATTCCAGAATACATTCTTTCAGAACAATGTGGCTCAAACACATCCTAAATGTATGAATTGGAAGGTGCATTCATAAATTATGGATAAAAATAAGTGACAAAAAAGTAAATAGTATTTATCAATTTTACGAGATAAAAATAATTTAATCAAAAATATTTATCAACTTATAGAAAGTAGACACGACGAGGGAAACAAATGTTAAGATTCCTTTCGTTGTCCCATTTTCAATAGGACGCGGTTTTGGATGGTTGAACAAACATGTGTCCAGCTCCTTGTTGGTAACATGTTACCCACATGTACCTACCTGGCCTCTCCTTCTTTTATAATTTTTTTGTTTTCACTAATCGACTTATGTTCGATAAGTTTTGGCACGGGACTCTTTCTAAATTTTATTTAGCCCCTATTTGACTTCCGTTCCTCAAAATTCATTTTCAACTATACATTTTATAAAATTTACAATTTTTATTAATTTTTCATTTATAAATTTCACTGACTTCTATTAAAATCTGCTAAAATTTAAATTTTTATCCACCAAATGGGGGTAGTTAAATAGTCAACGACCATATTTACATCAGAGTACTAGAGACTCGTTTGACAAAACTTTTAAAAAATCAAAAGCAACTTTGTGATTCGTTTGATTATGAATTTCCTTGTACCTTACTTTGTAAGAATACGAGTGTATTTGAGCTACATTATTTTGGAATAATGTATTTTGGAATAGTAAATTGATGGTGATTGTGTGGTTAAAATAAAAGGAAAATTATTGATGTAATGAAAAATATTATTTTATTGAAAATATGTGATTAAAAATGAGTAGAAGAATGAAAATAAAAATTTTAATGTATGTAATCATATGTGAAAATAACTAAGTAATATGAACATACATGTGATCCATTGGCCACCTTTTTCTCTCTACCACCTCTCTCCTCTCAATCTTTCTACCCTGTTTTCTCGTTTATATATATTTTTCATACCATACACATTTTTTCTCATTTCTCTTCTCCCCTCTCGAAAAGAAAGAAAAACCAACTTATTCTCTCCCATCGTCAACAGTAACGTCGAACATCACCTGACTGGTCGAGACGACACGTCCACTATGGCGCGCCGTCTCTTCACCTGTTTTGGCAAAGGCTCCTCTCATCATAAGCGTGAAAACTCGTACGAAAATACCACCTCGGATGTGGCGGTGGAGGAGCAGCGGAGAGGCGGACCGGTGGTGGTGGAGCTCTTTTCATCACAGGGCTGCGCCACCTCTCCAGAGGCGGAGCTGCTCTTCTCACGGCTAGGGAGGGGTGATTTCAACCTTGAGGTGCCGGTGATATTGTTGGCGTACCATGTTGATTATTGGGATTATATGGGCTGGAAGGACCCTTTTGGGTCGAGCCAATGGACTGTAAGGCAAAAGGCCTATGTTGAGGCCCTGAACCTTGATACAATGTTCACACCCCAAATTGTGGTCCAGGGTCGGGCCCAATGTGTTGGTAATGATCAGGGTGCTTTGTTATCCTGCATTGCTTCTGCAACGCGAATTCCTGCTGCCGCGTTCCAGGTTAGCAAATTTCATTACATAAATTACTGAAATGTGTAGATTAAAATTAAATTTTCAATAGATTTATATAAAAGTTAATAAAATTTTCACGAGATTATCTTTTTTTTTTTTTTTTTTTTTCCAGCTAAAATGGTTGATAAAAATTTAAGTCAAAAGTTAACAATTAATTAATTTTAATCATGTATTACATTTCATCAATTTTTATAAAATTTACTAAAACTTTGATTTTTTAGCTAAATCGAGTTTAGCATGTAAGTTTCCATTTGTACATAGTTGAATTATTGATAACTTAACATTCCTACTGCCAGGCGACATTTCAAAGGCCTACGCCCGAGTCCTTGCAAGTGTCTCTAAAAGGAGCTAAGGGGGATCAACAAGGTGCCAATGTCATGGTTGCACTATACCAAAGCGGTTTAGTGACAAATTGTCCAAAGGGTGTGAACAAAGACCGCGTCTTAGCCAGTGACTTCGTTGTAAAGGGACTCCAAAAACTCTGCGCATTTAAAGATCTCTCTACCAAGAAACCTATTTCTGTTAATTTTTCTTTGTGGGAAGGTTTCAATAGCAGCAGATGTGGCGTCGCTGTTTTTGTAGAAACGAGTTCTCATCAAATATTGGGTTCGCAGAATTTTCAGTTACCAGATAATGTATGAAGTTTTAATTGAATACAACGCTTTCCTATCTGTCACTTGCGTTGAAGATTAGATTAGGTTATTTTTCTATTTTTGTTTATTGTTTGGTTGTGTATTTGATTTGAACTTCATGAGATGAGAGATTTTTGAACTTGATTACAGAAAGATTGTACATTTCTGCTATGAAACATGGCCTTTATGTTCTTTTAATTGGTCAGTGTTAAGTAGTAATTACGATCCAGTCCCAATATTTAACCAACATATTTGATCAAAATTGAATAAGATGTATAAACTGCATAAGAAAAACTTTGGGAACTAGTAAAAGCATCGTAAACTTGCTTAAATATTTAGTTCTCTATATACAAAAGAAATATGGGTTTGGGGATTCAGTTCAATTAGGTCCCCAACAGCTCAAATACATAACTGTTCTCAATGATTCCTCAGATTTCTTCAACTTCTGATCTTCCTTCATCTTTTTACATATAATTGTTGAAGAGGGTACTCCAGAAAGTTTGTTAGCCTGAGTGTATGATCTGAGGCTGTTCTTGGCATGTTGTTGCAGTATCCTCATTGGATAATTCCATCTACAGAATCCCTGATCTTTTAGAGCTTCAACAACCCCAATGCTTGCTCCCACTAACCAAGCCCTGCTCGTGGAACTCATTTTCTGCTTCTTTCGTACAGTTAAATTGATTCGCTGTTTGTGATCTATGGATATGAATGGCGATGAAGAATAATGGGGAGAATATGAGTGTTTATATACGTGTATATGCAAGAAACTGGGGGAGGTTTTACCAACAGAAAAGGATATGCCCCCAGTTTTAGGTGGTAGTATTAGGTGCACCATGGATTGTGCCAATAGATTTATAAATTTGGGGATAAAGCTGCACGTGTCCAAACTCACTTTTGTATTATGGATAACTCTACTTGAATATAATTTGATGTACATAATAATTTTCATACACTCACATGGGATGAGGTCCGCTCGAATATTCAAGCGGTACACCAAGCATCACTCTTGTATTATTATATTGAAAATTATGAATTAAGCTTAGCTATTCAACCATTTTGACTTACCCCTTTGTTTACTGACCCCACCACCTCCCTCACATGAGGCTCAAGTCCCACATCCAATAAATGTGTAGGGCCCAACCCCCATGTGAGGGAGGAGATGGGCCCGAATAAACAAAAGTGTAATGTCAAGGGTACATGTAGCATCTCCCGAAAATTATTTAAAATAGAATATAAAATCACTTTTGTATTTATATACCACTTGTACAGATAATATTGAAAATTATCTTGAATAGAATATAAAAACAAAATAGATGATGTGTGCTACAGTACAGAAGATAAGCACCAGTCAATTCACTAATTCCAATTTGCAGAAAATAGGTGAGTATAACAATAAACGAATATTAAAGAGAGAAGAAAGGATGTGAGGGGCTGCTGGTAGCTGCGACGTTGATATTTTTGTGGGTCGAACCGTAATTACGAATATTGACCGCTCAACTAAGATGTGCAATATCAATTTCATCCGGTATTCGGAAAGTAGCGGCTGCACCTAACTTCTTCCGCTCTTCTGAGTTCTCTTCAAATTCTTCATCATTACTGTCGTATTGTGAATCTTCGTATGTGTGTGGTGAAGAAGGTGAATTGATACTTCTGCATTGGCAATACGGGGTTGCTAGCACGCTCACTTGGCCGAAGTGGGAAATTTCGACTGCAACGGTTTCATCATCCAACGGGAGAGGTTGTTTCCATGGTTCACCGTCAATCCTCATGAATGTATGGTCAGCAGCACCCTTGAGAAACTCGAAACGAATTTTCTTTGCCTAAAGAAATAAATTATATGTAAAGAAACGAGAGCAAAAGGAACAAGTATTCAATCAAGAGAGTATCATAGGCTAGCCCCTCAAAGAATAATGAATAATTTTAAGGTTGCCATGTGTTCAACGTTGCCCGAGTAGGTCACATTTATATTTAAAGTGTGTGGATTGTTAAACAGGAAGATTTAAATCGTAATGATTGTCCTAATCCAAATTTATATTTACCTGAGCGAGGCGAGTTCCATGCCCATTTGGAGCAAATAAGATAAGCCCATGCCATGCATCACGGAAACCGACAACCTCAAGAAAACCATCATCGACATATGGAGGAGTAAAGTCCCTCTGTTGGAAAAAAAGGTAACGTAACAATCAGTTCAAAAAATCATTTTAACAAATATACACGTGCTCACTATGCCAGTTAATAAAATCAACACTAACCGAGTGAAGTTTCTTCCTGTTAGGTCTTCCCCAAGGATTAAGACCCCCAGAAAAACTAGGCAAGTTTAGGCAGACAATGGACCTGATGCTGCACAAAAATAACGTATATGGTAAAAAAAAAGCCACCTTAAGAAGCATTGTCGCAAAGAAGTGAGGTAGAACCATAAATGCTCACCCATGAGGTACATGAAGGTCTATCCATTGACCTGGCTTTTTCATGATTTTTACCTTTGCCAGGTTAGAAATGTTTCTGCAAAACACCAACCACCCATTAGATTTAAGATACAAATGAAATGAGGCATAAACAATAAGCTGGATACTTCTAACTTTTGATTGAAAAATATGACCCATCTTATTACAAGGATCAGATTCTCGAGTAAATAAATCAGTAATGAGGTTTGGATAGATATCTATGAGAGCTTTTAGTCAGGGACTTCATAAATCCTGTGCACTCCGTTATCTTTATTCTTTATCAATAAGAGACTAGAATCTGATATCTAGTCATATTGGGAGTCATGAAGTCAGAATAAGATATCATCATGCTAAAAACAAGAAAACACTGACAACACATAACGACAAGGCAATATCATTTCCCATCAACAAGATGTAAACATTTAGCAATAAACGGCCTGGGTGGGGGGAGTTTGATGTCGCAATGTAGAGCAATTTCCAAATCCCAGTCACAGTCATTATAGATGCTCAAAGATGTAGACCCCCGTTTTTAAATCAGTATATTTGTTGTTCAAAGCATGAAAAGATGAATGACACAGGTTACATCTGAACAGTAAAACTCTAAATACATACTAACCTTGAGGATGGATGCATGAGAGAAGGACAAAACCATCCTTGTGAACAACTCAACTTTGCGTAGGTACTCTATCAAAAGCAAGAAAATAAAATCAACAATGTACTAAAAGAATGTTCAGAAACTAAAACATAACATGAAAACGTATTGAGCATCCCCAATACACGGAGAAGCATCATATGATCAATAAATATATCTAGAGTTAACCCCAATGATATGATCAGTAAAAGAACCGAATGACTTGTGTTGAGGAAAAGTACATAATTTTTAATCAAAGAGAAGCAGTGATCACAACAAGCATTATTACTATAATACTATTCAACCCAACAACTATCCACTGAAAAACTTCTAATGGAATAAAATAAAAAATGAGGATAGTTTTTCCATATTATGCGTTCAATTATAGGTTGACAATTAGATTTTCATTATAGCAGGTTTTATAGTTAGATAATTAAATTTTCATAACAAGGAACTTAAATTACTTTAAAACATGTAACATCCTCTGATGTTCTACTAGGACTGCTACAAAATTTTAAAAACATAGAACAACTATCTTTGGTATGGAAACTATTGGAACCTTAAAATGGGGGTTAGTTTGATTTAGTCAGAGTAATTTTGGCTTTCTGTAAAGCTACCAGGCGTGGCACCAATGCTTAGTGGACGCAGCTAAAGCATGAGCGGCAGTGTGTTTTTTTTATTACATATTAGAAACTAGTATCATCATTCCTTTCATTTCTGCAAATAATTTCCAACTCCTATGTGCAGATAAGTTTCTCTAAATAACTAAAAACTACCCAAGTCGGAGCAAACCACTAAAGAAGAAACTGACAATTGAATTCGGGAAGGAGGTATGATTTTGAAACAAACTCTCCACTTTCACAAATTAAGAGATATATGGTTTCTTTCAAAAAAGACAAACATTTCAATTCTCATGTTAAATTCTGTAGATGAGGAAGCAGCGCACCTGATTAACTAGTTGATTTTTGAATTTCTCAGGATGTAGCTTTCTCTCTGCATGAAACGCATAGGAAACTTGAGCATCCATCCCTGCACGGAGAACAGCATAATGTAGCCACCAGAGAAACTCAAGAAACTAAAGCATGGACCAGATATGACAGATTTCAAATCATTTTATTTATATGAAATTGAAATTTCCTCTTTTTGTATTTATATACACTTCCGATAGAAGCTTAATAGGTTAAGTTGTCTTTTTATTATTTTTTTAAAGGCAAAATACCAACACAGCCTAAGTGGGTATTCAGGCTCCACCAAGAAACGCAGATGGAGTTTAGGATTCCTCAACCATGTAATATATCGAACTCATAAGAATCAAAGGGGGCATATAAGTGACCTCCGGAAATAAAAAGACTGCAACATATGAAGAAGTGAAATAAATGGGGGAGTTTTACTTCCCATACAAAGATAAAGCATGTAAAAATCTCTAAAACTGGGAAGGTCATGTCTATCTATTTGAACAAGATTCGAGAGGTCCATACTCCTGGTAACGGTGATGGTCCCAACACTTAGATGCAAGTGAATCGACAACCTGGATCCCTTAGTTGTCTAAGATCATACTTCGATCAATTCGTGCAACAAAAGATTAGGTATGCAAAGCAAAAGACTAGCACTCAAGTGTTTGTTTGGGAGAAATTATTTAAAGTGAAAAATGATTTTTTTTTTTTTTTGGAATAATATGTGGTTAAAAAGTAAGAAAGAGTTATGATTCATGTGTAAAATTTTTTTTTTGAGAGAATGTTTGATTACAAATGAGTTTTGAGGAAAAATGATTTTCAAATACATTGTGCCAAATAAATGATAAATAGCTTGAGAGCGACGTTGCTCCATATAAATATGTACCTCTCAATGTTGTATTTGTGCACCAAATACTTGATGCAATATATATGGAAAACAAAAATATAAACTATTCAATTATACTTATTTTCATAAATGTCTTTGATGGTTTTTACACCAATATGCTCTCTCATAAATAATTTCTTGTTTCCTCAATATTGTTATATATAGTAAGGCTACAGCTAAATATCTGAACAAGTGTTGAGCAGCGTATGAAATTACGTTTCTCCCCTTCCTTCCAAATTAATCCTTATTCCTTGAAATTAAAGAGATATCGTGTTCAGTCCTCAATAAGTTCAATACAAGACGAACACCGTTTCACTCACACCTTACACAAGAGAAATGGTATCAATCCTTCAGTATAAACACCATGGGACCTTGAGTACAACTATCTATCAACGTGATTTTCTAGTATATCAACCAATGACCCAGATGACGGGTTACCATGAAACTAATACTTCGCACATAGCAAGTCTTGCAAAATCTGCAAGCATTATGGCTGTTTAGCTAGCATAAGAGCTAAAATAAAAATGGCAAGTTTATAGGGGAAAAATATCAATGTTGCAATTTCAAGAAGAGTTCTCTAGCTGCATCCCTTCCTTTTAAGCATAGGGTTTATACAACAACTAAGGCCATTTTCTCGAGCCATAATTTAGTAATAAGAATAAAAAGAAATGTTGAGGATAAAATTTAAATAAATAAATGTGTGCCTTTCTAACAACTTAAAAACTGATAGATGAGGTGATCTAATATAATATTAGAGCAAAGATAAGGTCCTAGGATCAAGTCTTGCCACCACCTATGTAAGAAAAAAAAAATCTTTGCATGTTTGGCCTTTGATAAAAATTGGATACAACCTCTATGTTAAGGGACATGTTGAAGACTAAATTACATGAAAAAATTTGGATTCTATCAGCTTAAACTTTTAGATAAGGTGGTTGCCAAAGAACATTGGTAAATGTGTTGAGGAAATAACCGTAGGTTTATAAAATGTTGAATAAGTTTAAGGAGATAAGCAACGTAACTCTCATGCTAACTGGGAATAATATAGAAAGATATTCATATAAAGGGTTCTTTGGAAGGCACAATAATCTTACCTATACTGAAGTAGTTCCAAAATCCCCCACGAAATGTGTGGCAGCCTTCCTGAGAAATGCACAATCTATGGTTATTCCATCTTCAAATCCACATCAAGAAAGTAAACATAAAAGACACTCATACAAGATAATAAAGTTGAACATTCTCCAACTTTTGTTTGCTAAACTTTATTTCTAATAATGTTTCAGTTTTACATTTTCCTTTCTGCTAGGGTTCTATAGTAGGGTGTCACAGGGAGGAAGCAATCATAAGGTATGCAAATCAACATAGTGTCAACCTCTTGAGGCTACATGCTTCTAAGAGAGAGTGGACATGAGGTTGTATTTCGTCATTCCAATAATATAAATGATATATTTTTATCTTCTCGAAACATACACACGGGAAATTCATGAAGTAATGTAATAGTGGGAGAAAAAGATGGCAAAGGAGAAGCACCGGGAAAATAGTAATAGCAAAATTTTTGTCACCTCATTCAGTGAATCTGTCTGGGAGATGCGCTGAAATACATGTAGTGAGCGGGGTAGCTCAAGAGGTGCAATAGGATCACAAGAACCTTCTTTGGGAGCCCTCATCCGCATAAGAATATGCCAACTGAACCAAAAAAGTAGATAATTTCAAATGGGGACGTGTTTAGAGGCAAACAAACATTGCTTTTGCCCAATCCCATCTACCCAAAAGCTATGGACAAAATAAAGCAAAGTTGAAATCTGGAAGTGAATGGAAAAAATAATTTTTTCTTATCAAATCCATATAGCATATAAGATTTTCCAATTTTAGGAAGTCAGCTTATGTGCTATATACAAGGCCACATGAAATGCTAGATACAATTACTAATGCAATTCTAATTGAATCAGAGTAGAAATCTTCCTAGTTATCCTCCCTATAGAATTCATTTATAAAAATTTTAAAAATCAGCATTTGGAACACTGTTATAGTAAATTGAAACAGGTTCAAATGCTAAAAGGTGACACTCTTTTAATGGAGATCCAGTAAGACAGAGTACTTTATGTTATTTCTGTAATTGTTTTCTGTACTTTATGTTATTTCTGTAATTGTTTTCCTACTTGATTACATGAGTTAAAACCCTATATAGAGAAGGTTTATGCATTGTATTACTTACACTCTTAGACCAATTCTCTCTCCTCTCTCTGTTCTCTCTCTTCCCCCATTTCTCCTCCTCCTCCTCTTCTTATCTCTTCTCTCTTCTTCTATAATTCTTTTGATTGTTTGGTTGCATCTGTCGACTGTTCATTAGTCCACGAAAACCCAGATTACTACCCTCCTAAACATGTACCTTTGTGATGATAAAAAAAATACATGTGTACAAATAAAATTTTCGAGCTTGTAAATGATATGATAAAAGGCATCCCTGATCCACCAGTATAACACTAGTACACTACCTTCATGATAACAAATTTAGCAACATTAATTGCAAAAAAGAAAGTGTCTACCTGTCCACTTTCATCTCTTTTGCATTCTTTACGTGGTCCAAGAATTCCTTCACAGATTGATAATCTATACCAGGATTTTTCTTCCCCTGAAGACAACGAAACAAAATTATTGCAGATGCAATCTGATAGCAACGAGTAATGTTGGAACAGACATACAATTCTAAACCA
The DNA here is from genome assembly GCA_903798395.1 of Fraxinus floribunda. Taxonomy (NCBI): domain Eukaryota; kingdom Viridiplantae; phylum Streptophyta; class Magnoliopsida; order Lamiales; family Oleaceae; genus Fraxinus; species Fraxinus floribunda. The sequence goes on from CAIGRS010304882.1 coordinate 29,930, forward strand.
TAATGATGAGGACTATGTCAGATCAACATTCTTCTGAATTTTCCACATACAACATAGTATCAAGNAGCAACGAGTAATGTTGGAACAGACATACAATTCTAAACCATAATGATGAGGACTATGTCAGATCAACATTCTTCTGAATTTTCCACATACAACATAGTATCAAGTAAACTACATCAGAGCAGGGTTGGGGGGAATATCATTGAATTATCACTTTGAAATATTTTGGTATCAAATTTAAACATGTTCATCCATTGAGTTGTACAGCATCCATCAAACAGCCATTACTAATGTATAGGACTGCATATAGGTATGTTGGGTTGGGTTTGCCTAGGTCTC
>CAIGRS010304983.1:0-11372 GCA_903798395.1 Fraxinus floribunda
ATGCCATTCTAACTAATTATTCTTTTAAGGGTTCGAGATAAAGGAGAATTAGAAACAAATAACTTTTCCTCCTTTTCACTTCACTTTACAAAGTTAGAAGGTTGTATTGACTATTGAGAAAATGAGTTAATTGCTCTTCTTCTATCCAACTTGAGAATTAGACACGTATTTAATACTTAATAGGCTTCTATGGATGTTAAAAGTGTCCTTAGTGTGAACTTGAAATTCGTACGGTTTCAAAATAATGAGGTCCATGTTTTCCATTTGTCAAGTTTCACTCAAAAGTTTTTTTTTTTTAAAAAAAATAGTGCATTAAGTTGTTATTACACATTAACATTTATATAACATATTAATTATATCCAATTTCTATGCATGAGAAGGCAGAAATTTAATAGACGCCAAAACACATTTTGACCAAAAAATCTAAGGATATGTTCTCTTTATCATTCATGTCGTTTTCTATTTTTGATTTTTCAAAATAGTGAAAATGCGTTCACTTTCCTATTTTCGAAAATGCCTTTTTGAAATCAAGTTAAAAATTTTCAAAGAGAATTCAAAACGACAAATTTGGATGTTTTCAGTTATAATCAAGTCAAAATTTTCAAAACACGTTTTGAATATTTTCAAAATATCAAAAAGAACACATTTTCAACAATTTCAAAATTGACACTTAAAACACAAAATTTAAAATGAATTCAAAATTCAAAACGCAAAACTGAAATACAAAGAGTTGTCCCTAATTTTTTGAAAGGAATAATTTTTCTCACTCAAAATTTTGGTTATAAATTGCCCAAAACAGGAAAAATAATAATAATAATAAATTATGTTTGCAAGCCCAGTTATGTAATGATCAACACATCGGTTGTTATTCCCCTATAAGATCACGAGTAAAACTCACGAACAATATAGAGCGTGATACAAGTTAGACCTTCCATGAATAGAAATTGCTAATTCCAAACTAATCTTTGTCCTGCCAAATCATGTACAACCATTTAACCAAGTTGTACAATAATAAATTTATACATTGTGCATAGGAAATTGTACCTTCAATCCAAATAATACAAAGACAATATTCTTGTAATCAGCACAAAACATAGAGGGGAAACCGAATAAGAGCGATCAGAGAGAGAGAGACTAGGGAAAGGCTGCTTCAATTTTCTGATTACGAAGAGAAAATGGAGGGGAAAAATTAGAAATTTGAAAATGCGAAGAAGTTTTTGAATGAAGAAGGAGCAAATTGAAGAACTAGATTCATGGGTTTCAAGAAACAAGTAAGAATTCAAGAAAATAAAAGCTGAGAGTTTTTGGGATTTTTAATTTGGCTGAATTGAATCGGGAGCTTCAATAAGGTCAACCCATTGATTTTCTCCTCTGTATGTGTTATTTTTCTTCAAGTTCGAATCTTCTGTTCATTTATGAATCATTTTTTCTTCATTCAAGTTTAAATTCCGTGAATGAAAAATCTGGATTTGAAGTTGAGAATTCAAGCTTGAAGCTTTTATTGAAAAGTTGGCATTTGGGTTATTGCGCAATTTTGTGGAAATACATAAACTGTGGCGGGCTTACTTAGAGTTGCAGGGATGTATCTTTAATGGGTTTATGTAGTTTAGTTAAATAAAGAATTTGTGTATTTGAGTTTTGCTTTTTGGGCATAGTGTTGGAAGTTTGGAAATTTCTGGATTGGGGTTTTGGAGGGAGAGTTAATGTAATTGAAAATTCGAGATCTCAGAGCGAACTATTGTGTGTAAAGATTAAGTTTTTGGAGATGGGTTTTGGTTTGGCATCATTTGGGATGTTATGGGAAGGATTGAATGTTGTTTGGAAGTTGGGTTTTTGGAATTGGTACGAAAAAATGCTAATTTAGTTCGAGATTCTGTATCATTGTTGTCTTGAAGACTGCTTGTGTTACATGGATTTTGAGTGTTGAGAGAGAGAGAGAGAGAGAGATGCAACCGCCTCATCAGCATTCGAGGATCAATCTTACTGACTTTAAAGTTCAGTTAGTGAGGAAACTTGGGCCGGTGGGGTCCAAGCAGTATTTTCATTACTTGAATAGCTTCTTGAGTTTGAAGCTGAGTAAGGTTGAGTTTAATAAGCTTTGTCTTAGGATTCTTGGGCGGGAGAACATTCCACTACACAATCTTTTTATTCGATCAATACTGAAAAATGCTTGTAGTGCAAAAGTCCCACCACAGGCAATTTATAGTGATGATGTGAAGCACGGTACACAAGTTAATAACAAGGAGATTCCGACCGATTGTTGTCATCAAAATGGACCTCAAACCACCGTGACATTGGCTTCTGGTTTGCCTGGTTTGGTGAATGGAGGTGAAATACTGCCAGTGTCACCCAAAAAAGCCAGGACAGGTTCCTATGATAGGAGGGCTGGGGAAAGTCGTAGTGCACTTGGACCAAATGGGGAAACAAGTTTTGCATCTCAGCACTTGACTTCTGCACAGTCTAGTGATTTCAATGTCATCTTGGAGAATGGGAATCTGAATCCACTTGATATTGGGAGGCCAATGCAGTGTCATCAAGAACTCATGCAGCAAGCAGAGAATGAAACGATAAAGACATCTAATGGTCCAGGTTTTGTACATAGCAATGACTCAACTGATTTGCTTGTTAGAGATAAAGGGAAAGAGGTCTACTCCAGGAGTCTGCTTAGAGCTCCACTCGGGATTCCACTATGCCCAGTCAGCACTAGCGGGACCTGCAAAGCTCTGCCACTTGCAAGTAGCAGTAGATTTTTTAGCACATATAGCGATGGTGCTTTGTTAGACAGTCTAACATTAAGGGAGAGAATGGGGCAGATTGCCGCAGCACAGGGTCTTGAAGGGGTGTCAATAGACTGTGCCAATATACTGAACCATGGTTTGGATTGTTATGTGACAAATTTAATCAGGTGTTGCATTGAACTTGCGGGGGCTAGGTTTGGGCACGAGCTAACAAAAAGTAATATCCACAAGCACCAGGCTTATACGAAGCTTGTCAATGGTGTCAGACCAGGTCATCAACAGCAGATGCAGATTAGTGGTCGGCCTTTGGATTTTCAAGAACAGAGAACCCACTGCCCCATTTCTTTGCAGGATTTTAGGGTTGCCATGGAGTTGAATCCTCAGCAACTAGGTGAAGACTGGTCGTTGCTACTGGAGAAAATATGTACACACGCATTCGAAGAATAATGGGTCTTGATCTCATAATTTCTCTCCAGATGAGTATAATTAGGTCCCTGATAAACCAGAAAGACAGGCTGCTGATATTTTCCTATTGGACCACTAGATGGCCATGATATGGTGATTTCTCGATTATTGACCATTGAAGCAAAACTCTGTCTCCTACAAGATGACAGGGACTGGAGCGGGTACTGATATTTTATCCTTCTTGCAAGGTTTCACTTTGTTGGGAAGTATCCCATCATCAGCAACCATTCAGATGAGAAGATGCTCGTATTCAGTTGCAATGTTGTGTGATTACCTTATTTCTGACTTTTCAATGTTCCACTTTCTCTTGTAATTACCGAGTCAAGAAAATTTAGAACAATTTTGCAGGAATAATTTGTGTAGTTCAAGATTTCTGCCAAAAAATGGTGGAATTGTATTATGCAAGAGCAATCCAAGATTAAGATTGATTGGTATCGGAATATTAGCAACACATTGTAATATAATTTGTCTTTTCCAGCTTTATACCAGAGTTAACATATTCGTTTTTGTATATATCATGATCTTCAGTGTATTTCTCTGAACTCATTGCATTAATTACATGCGTTATCATATGGGTTGTTGAAGCCATTTTCTTGGCTCGACTCTCCTAACTACTGTGATATTGTTTGCAAGTGATATTGTTCTTATTTGAAGAAAATGGAAAGAACGTATAAAAGAATTGTCACTTACAATATGTTACAGAGATCACAATGAAGAACCATATAAAGTATCTAAGAACTACTAGCCAGTGCCTTTCGGAAACAGCTCGTCCGTGAGCGCTGGAGCTATCCACTGTATTTGGTAGAAGGTTGTCTCCCATAAATCATCTTCTCCTTTCTGTATCAGAATCTGCTCATTCCTCATAGTGGTGACAATCTTTCTGAGTAGATCTGGAATTGCATCTGGCAATTTTGATTCACCGTATACTCCCAATTCAACCTTCATACACGTATCCATTCTCCTTAGTATTCCCAACCAAAATGTCCTAAAGCTAGGGCTTTCTGATATCGGTTTAAGGAAATGAAGATACACTTCTGTTAAAATTTCCATGGAAATCTTAAGAGTTTGTTCCATGCTTCTTGTTTCCCTCTCCGCATTCTCTCTTCTCGAGTACTCCAACATCTTTTCATGTAAATCATCGACCATCGCAAATATCACATTGTAAAACGAGTTAATACAGTTTGCTGGTGTGAATAAGAGTTCCTCGGCTTGTATGAAGCTTTTCTGAAGAGACGTGACAGCATGGTTTCTTACTTCTTCTCTCCGGGCTAAGGTTGTCTTTCTTAGGGATTCTCCTAACCGTTGAAAAAATGTCATGAGATTATGACTTCTTGCATTTTCTTCTGCAGAAAACCTACTTGTGTTGCTTATAAAACTTGCATAGCTTCCAGTATCTGAATAACCACTTCTATGCCATTGGACGAGCAATTTTGCCGAATTTGCCATCAAATCCATTATTTTCGTGTTCTTTTCGACTGAGCTGTTTCTGAGTGCTACAAAACCAAATGCGCAGTCAATGCAGCAGGAATAGTTTGTTGGTGAAATGTGGGTTTCATCAGACATCAATGTGATTAGGGCCTCAACCCCCTTATCATATGTTTCGGGATGACGTCCAGTAACTGATAGCAGATGCAAGAGTGACTTCCATCCCAGATGTGTTTGCAATTTCTCTGGATATTCCATAATGATTTTGCTTGCCGACTGCACTAGGAACTCACAACAAGTATCGAGGATATCTTTTTCCATCGTCCATATCAAAACTATGGACTTCAACAGGAGCTCCTCAACTTTGTCGAATTGGCCCGAAGCAAGAAGTTTGAGGCACATCTTCATCTGGGCTACAATGGCCTTCTCACCGAACGGAGTAGGCGAAAATAGAGGAAGTTGTGTGACCTCCAGCAAGTAATCATGAAAATGGGGCCAAAATGTTGAGAATCTGTGTGTATTGGCAGAGGCAATGGCACATATTAGATCCCAACAGAACCCAACAGTCTCTTCCTCCTCAATTGGAGTGCTGAACTTTTGGCCTTTACCAGCAGCAGCAAATATAAGACAGCGCCCTAGATTAAGCAATGACTCATCAGGTAAACTTGCACTAGTGCTGAAGATGCTCCCAATACGACATTGCTGAATGATCTTGAGATTCTGTTCAAATTCACTAACACCATTATTTAGAGCATCTTCTACACTCTCCAGTGACAGGAAATTTAGAAACCGGCCCATTATGCCATAACTAGAGTGTCGGCCTCCGAATTTAGGATCATGACTGGGAAAAACGACACCAGATTCCAATCTTTCATTTGCTGAAAAGTCAGAACCCGAATCTGAATCATTATCAGGTTCAATAACGGATTGAGGAAGTAACTTGAGCCTTTTCAGCTTCAATAAACAGTCAATGATTGTTCTCCAACCTCCTCGGATGGAATTCTTGAACGTATTTGCTATTGTGAAAACTGCCAAAGTAGCCATTTTTGGTTTCATGTCATTGCCAAAAGCATACAAGGTTTCTTCTGCAGATGCATAAGGATTTAGCAACGTCGTGAATTTGCAGAATGAGGAAAGGAGTTCATCAAGAGTGTCTTCAAGTCCATACTGAGCTATTCTAGCTATTGAAAACATTGCTTCTATGCATTCATGGAGGATTTCTTCTTCATCAGAATGTTCGAATATTGCGGCAAGTGTTGCCACTGAGGGTCCAGCAATAGAAGCAAACATATCTCGTCCCAATCTACGATTGAATTCACATAAGATGAAAGGTTGAATAAACATGCCCCTGTTGATCAGCTGGATCCATCTATTTGGATTCATTTCTACAGGTGCACCAGCACTCGATTGGCCTTGAAGCACGATTGCATTGGTTAAAATGGAATGGAAAAGCTCGGATAGATATTCTCGAGGGAGATCATTTCCTCCATTGATCTTTCTATTGTTTCTGATGAACTCCTCTTCTGTCATTTTCTTCTTGACTTGAGGATTGTGTAGATCAGTGTTGAGCATAATAAGTGAATAGCAAAGGATAAAAACTGCATCCTTAGTAACAAAAATTTCCGAGGACTGCTGATCATAAAATCTCTCTGAGAATGCTTCAAGAATTCTCTGGATCTTCTGAGATTCTCCAGGCAATCTGAAAGCCTCCAAGTAAGTTCGAAGGGCTGTGTCCAAAATCATTCCCGTGAATTGGAAGGTGTCTGAGAATTCTTTGAGGACTTTAATGTGGAAGTCATCAGGATCACCAAGATAATCCCCTATCACGGTCTTGTCTAGTCCGGGTGTGTAACGAAAGAATATAGCATAAACTTTTGGATCCGGAGGATCTGCAATCAACTTTGAAATTTTCAGGTATTCTAAACCCTTTTTATCATCGCGATTAAAATGATTTCCAGCAATCAATATCTTTCTTTTTTGAACCTTTCTCACTCTCACATAATCCACCCAAGTCTCGACATCATCATCTTTAGACTTCTCTTCCCAGAAAGGTCTATATCCAGAGATCTCAACTGGGTATGGGCCAGTGGGGCTCGGGTCATTTTCCTTGTCAATGTGATCTGCAATGTTGTGAAAAATGACTACGAGCCCTTCAAGAGCTTGTATCTGTATACTCGTCGCAAGGCCACCAGTGGGAAATGCATACTTACAAAGCAACTTGCCTGTCTCTTCAAACACATTCCGAAAAGTTGGGTCACAATCATAATTGACGTAGACTTCAATTATGAACGTTGGTTGCCTGCAGAAATTTATGAGGCCTTCAACTGCAACTTCCTGAAGTTGGAGTGAGCTTCCCGGACTTGCAATTCTAAATAACACGAAAGAGAAAAAAGCTTCCAGTTGTAGACGAATAGACCTGAAAAGAGAAGGCAATATCGAGTTACAAACTTCTGTAGCCAGAAAAGAGTCCTGAAGAATGAATTATTTGCTTATTGATTATGAGTTCTTACTTGCGAAGGAAATGATATAGATTTAGGACAGTACTACAAATCATGGATAAAACCAGAGGGCTCGAGCTCGCTCCATAGTGGATTAAATGATGAAACAAATCGTCCTGGATCATTCTCAGAAGCTTGGGGTGCTTGCCTATACTATATCCACTCAATTCTATTGCTGAATTGATCAAAACCAACGCGAAAAGCTGAACATTTTCATCTGCAGTTTGAGATATCAATCCTTCTGTCTCCATAACATCCACTACATTCAGCAAAGAGCACAAGAAATGAAAGATATCAATAGCAGCACGGATTCCATACCCCAAATCCAAATTGTTATCCTCAGTATCTGAATCCGAATTCTCCCAATCCTTCACCTCAATATCTGGCAATCTAGAATATATTATCTGTATCAGTTCATGCATTGTGTACCTCGCGCTGCGTTGAAGCAAATCTCCCCTGCCGGCCGATTGCTGAACCACCTGGAAACATGTATTAACAATGGTGCAGGCTGCATGATCCGTGAGCAAAACTGAAGCCCGATGTCTCATAATAGCAGTCAAGACCTGTAAAATCTTCATCATAACTGCCTCTTCAGAAACCGAGTTAGTTCTCTCCAAACGACAACCTGTAACCGCTGTCACGGCTGAATTTATTGCGCCTTTTGCATCAACTGTCTTTTCATCAAATATCCCAAGCCGGAATATTTTCAAGGTGGATTGAAGGGCCACAGCCGTTGCAGTAGCTGGAATATCATCACTTTGTATTACATCAAGAAACGGAGACAGATACAATGATGGATCAATCCTTCGCCATTCTTGTTGAGGATTGAACAAAAAGGCTCTTAGAGATTTTAAGGATTGTAACACTGATACATCACAATTTTCATCAGGATGGTGATAAAATTGGGAAGTTGATTCAGGGCCACGGCGAATTACTGCTAGAACAGCTCCTACTTCTGTGTTTAACATGCAAGACAATCCTAACTCTTTGGAAACTTGTGTATTATCCATTTACAATATTATATATCAAATATCCCTTTATATATATATACATACATTCAGCATTATATTAAGGCCAATGGCTTCTCCTTCGATTATTTAACATTCAATTCATTCATGCAACCTGGAGAGGGAGACAGAGAGTTTGCTGAAGAAGAGGTTTGATTTTTAATTTATTTTGAAAAGTTTGTTTATGGATTGAATTTTTGTAGTTAAAAATAGCATTTGAATATTTCCACCATTAATGTCTCCTTGTGTTTGTATGTTCAGTTAGACAATCTGTGATAGCTTTTTAAGCTTAATAACTAACTGATTCAAAGGTAAAAATAGTTGTTCCTAATTTCGTGTACATCAATAATTTGAGGTAAACTGTTGGCTGAAAATTCATGTGAAGTAATTTATTATGTTCATGAACCTAAAATTGGGCATCAAGTTTAGGACGACAAAATGCCTCGCCCCTGGCTCCGGTTAGGAATGAGAACATGTCCCTGCTCCGACTCTTATTTTTTATTTTTTTGTTGTGTTTAAGGACCGACTCTTGGAATCTACCGAATATTAGATGTAAATTATTTATCCCCTTACTTGTACCACAATATTCATCGACCAAAAGTGAGGATATTCTCAATAATAATTCTTTTACGATTAAAAAAAGGGGTATTTTTGTTTTCATGATCGAATACAGTGTTTTACGATATTCGAGTTGATCTTCTCACGGTATTACTTGGTGCAGTTCGACTAAAAAATTGGTCACCATTCGCTGTTGACGGAAAAGGAAAACATGTTTGTGGTGGAACAATAAATTATTTTATGTAAAAAGTATACTAACACCCAATTTTACATAAAAAGCTATTTAAGTAAATAAAAAACTATATTTAAAATTGTGGTGTACCTAATAAAATTCATAGTGATAATAATTATCCTTTTTTTCTTATTACCTAAAAATATTTAATAATATCAAAATTACCATTTTCTAGTATAGCACATCTTATTCTAGGTGTTTTCGAAGATTTGAGATTTATCAAAGGAAACAAGGGCCCCTATATAACATATATAAGGCTAGGGGTATAAATGTTATTTTGAAACCTTTTTAAAACTTATAGATGGCCTTTATTGCTCCATTTGGCGCAATTCGAACTGCCTTAATTATTTAGAATTATCCATATTGTTTTGTACATTATAGCCATTTTATCCCAAAGTGATGCTACTTCAAAAATGTTTTAAATTCTCAAATAGCAATGACATTTGAACTTTTATGTGTGAGGTAAAACTTTGAATGGATAATTATTTTATCTCGTTATATCCACACACATTATTGAATCAAAAGTCAAAATCATCACTTGCAATTCTTAAATTGACTCATCGGAGTTCTTATTTATGACGGTAAGAGTACTTCAATGTTCATGATAAAACATCAAGTATTTACAAACGACTTCATTTTCAAGACGTCCTTTCAAGATTCTAATGTTTTCTCGTACCACATCACGTAAAAACATTAGATACGCCTTGTAGAGTTTCTGCACAACTTCATATCCGATGGGGCATTACTGTTGTAGTAAGTGAACCACACAAGTAACATTCTTTATTGAGGATGATTTATGAAGGATGGAGCTTCACCATTGTTGGACCGCGAAAAATTCCTCCAAGACCATCGATTCTTACGCTTGTCATGGCGAGTCATACTTTCTGTTTCTGTTCTTAACATATCCCACATTATCTGCACATCCTCGTACCCACAAGTTTGGATGTCATCACGAAGTTTCAGAAGCCCGCCACCTGAAAACAGCAGAAGCATGAATAAAGCACGAGTTTTTTTATTTTCTCATTCAAGAATCAAAGACGGCAATGTTCAAAAGAATACAGCAGAATAAAGTAAGATTCTATGCTTAGAGCATTAATTATTCTATGACACTGTTGAAATTCCTGCTAAGACAATGAGGCCGTCCAATGATAGGTCATAATCGATCATCCTCGGATGCTGCTTTTGCCCCGAAAAAAAGATATGGATATATATCATCTCTAGACCTTATTTTTCATGGTTGACTCATCAAGGAATTAGATTCCTTCAACATGAGCAGAACTTTATGTTATAGCTTTATTCCAAGTTGTTTGACAATAATATTTAGAGGGACATAGAGTAATTTGTGAGATACACGTCCTTCACGGTGTACATAAGGAAAGCAGAAAGCTACATGCATACTAAGTAGGTTACGACTTACGACTTAGTATTTCAGTACCAATCCAATATTGAAAGAAGCTGAGTTCTTAAATTTAACCCTCCACCCCAACACACACAAACACGTGTATAACGAATAATCCAACAATATCAACCAAAAAACGAAGAGCGTGTTTGGTACACAATATTGAATAAGATTTGACAATTGACACTATAATTACGAAACAAATCAAAGGTGCATGTTATGTCTGATTTCAAATTCGAATTATTTCAATATCAATCCAATATTCCAAGTCCCACTTGTTGAGCTTACCTCCCACCCACCCCACCTACCCCACACACAAAATAACAAATAATAGTCCAACAAACAAGGTATTGATTATGGTCCATTAAAATTGCACAAAAGTGGGACATTATTTTGGTAGTTAGCAGCTTGATTTAGTACTAACTTGGGTCTTAACACACTTTAATGTCTTTCAAGTGGAACTAATCTAGTGGATGTAAGCATCCTTTAGTGGATATTTTCACTATATAGTATGCCCAAAATAATTTAAAAATTGTCGAAACCCATCATTATTAAAGACTGAAAATTTAGTACATGAAACTGTGTGCATAATAAGAACATATCTTATTCAAAAGTTCTCAAATACCAATAATCAGATTAGGATGCAAATGTAGAGAGCCATACACACTCAAGGCAGTGGATATTGGCATCATTAGAATTTTTGATCGTATACACAGGGTGCAATGCATAATCCAAGAGGCATGACGTTATATAATCGAGTAACAAGACTCCCAATTTATAATTAGCTACACGGTGTCTGATCTTTTAGGCGACATGATAAAAGGGACCCATTTAAGTTGACGTATCCCTCAAAGGCGACCGACCACCTAACCATCAAACAAAAGTGTCGAGCTCACAACCAATCATAGTCTTGGGGTCCACCCAATGGCTCCTCTGTATCAATTATCATATTAGAACTGGACTTCACATCAATCTTTGGCCTTGGTCTATTAGTTATTTGACAATCGAACACTACTCTGGTCCAACCTATTACAAACTCTAAGTCTCTAA